>NW_023612309.1:0-91589 GCF_013339725.1 Rhipicephalus microplus
GTCGAAACAATCCGCAGTTCATATGCATCGCGGAAATCAACTTTACGTGAATCATTCAGCGATGACATAATCTGCTGGCCTTGAAGCAAGTGTTACGATGCGGACACATTTCTTTGTTGTTTTGAATAGTTTTTTATTGTAGATTTCTACGCAACTCTTCAATATAGATGTCTGTACCTTTCAACACACATAATTGGTTTTTCTTTCCTCGCTAACTGCACTGGCTTGTATAGTTAGATCATTATCCGAGGCCACGCTGCAGTTCCACACGACCTAACAGCCCAGATGCCACTGCTATTGAAACGAAGTGAAAACGCAAATCGTTAGCCTATTCTTCCGAAGACTGAAAACACTAGACAGTACCTCCATGATCAATAAAAGTAAATATTCATACTTTAATGCGTTGTGCTATATTACACTACCAGGCATGCAACCACAATTGACGTTCGACAAGTGTGATGAGTGAAGAAAATGACAACGACGGAAGTGCGGGGCAAGGCGCGTGTAATGTGCGCGTGAGTGTCAGCGAATCAACTGATGACCTGTGGTGGTCCATAGAGGTAGCGTGCCACGATTGGGCCACGGGCGACCATCACGTGGCAGTGGGCTTTGTGGCTGGGGACGAGCCGAAGCAGCGGCAGACGGGAGACAGCGGGCCGAAGCGTCGGACGCAGGCGATCCAGGTTCCGGCCAGGGAACGCGGCCATCCACGCTACTGCCGTCCAACTACCAGCTGGGGCGGCGTTGCCGGCACGAGTACTGCATCTCGGGGCGCGGCCTGGCCTGCTGTTCTCTTCCTTGCCGAGGGCCTCGCGGATCTCGGCGAGGCGTCTCCACGGTCAGCCGTTCGACACAGCGATGAACGTGGCCTGGCTAATGGTCACGGTTGCGTCGAGCATCGCGTCTCGGCGCACGCTCTTCGCCTGACGGGCTGGCCATGCCCCGCATGGAGCATCGCGTCTCCGATGCGGGTTGACTGCTCCGTGGCCGCACCCACGCCATCAAGCGCCGGTGTCACCAGACCGTCGCACTTCGGCAAGGGACGAGCGAGATGTTCTGCCGGGCGAGACGCGGGAGTGCGCACAGAGGAGCACGGAGCCGGGCGAGGATTCAGGGTGGCCGAGGATTCAGATGCCAGGGGAGTCGCTGGCTGAGTCTAGGATCGCCGAGCGGTGCCGAGCGACGCGCCAGACTCGGACGTGGCCCACGAGCTCATGAGCTGCAGTGTGCACCCGATGGTACCTGGCGGTGCCCTGTCCAAGAACAAGGAACGTGCGGAAAAGAGAGCTCGAGGGTTGAGGCCACGAAGGCAGAGGAAGCGGTGCGCCGCTCGAGAGGACGAGTTCCTGGCAGCGTTCCTGAGCCGGACGTGAGATCCATACGTGTCGGCCAGGTCGAGCTCCGGTGTGTCTGTTCAAGGTCCAAGGCCGAGACCTGCTGAACGGCTCCTGCCTGGGTGCAGTGGCCGGGAGCAGGTTCATGGGCGAGGCCTACCGGGTGTGGTTCTCGTGAGCCGTGGCCTGATCCTGGACCTCCGGAGTTGTGACCCTGACTGCTGGGTTGGCCGCGACGTACGACTCAACGGCGCTGCACACGGTAGCGTATCCGTGCGCCGTCAGCCGTTCCACCCATGCCATGAAATAAAAAGTTCATGTTAATCCTTTCTCGTCCGCTATCAACAAACATAGTGACGAACTTCCTTAACCATCACAACAAGCAATAACGCAATAAGATGGAAAGGTGGGCTATTTGGTAATTTATGATTGTTCAGCGAACTGGGAGCGCGGAGGTAAACACAGACACAAAACAGAGAAGAGGCACCCTGCACGGAAGCTCGTGCTGTGTGCCTACTCTTTGCTTTGTGTCTGTGTTTACTCCCAGGCTCCCAGTTCACTAAACAATCAAGCAATACCGCCACGAGTGACGTTATAAAACTGTTGTTTATTACACTTATTCATGTCTTACACCCTTCGCTTCACCCACCATGATTTTTCAGAACGTCCTCAGGTTTTGTCTGCCACAAAGTCGCCAAGTATTTAAAGCAGTGTGCACTCAATACGGTTTTTTCAGGCCTTATACCACCGAGAGAAGTGTTACTGTCGGTAGTTAACTCTGGTGAAATTTATTAGATGCTCCACACGCCCCATTCCACGCTTCACGCAACGCTTCTCAATTTCATTGCTCTACACTAAATATGCAGTCTTTTTACAGCGAAAGCTGTTATGAGATCACTTTTCGGGTCACGCTCAGTTGCATGTTGTCCGCTGCCGCTGCTGGTGTCCCTAACGACATCACGCGAAATTAGAAAAAAGAACCTTGCACCAATGACAAAGTGTAGCTTGAACCTTGGTCCACTGGGAGCCAGCCTAATATTCTACCATTGAGTTACGCCGGTGCTTGTAACGTTTTGTCATACTTGGCTTAGGCAGGCATGACCTAACACCAATGGCACAGTAGGACTCGAACCCCTGTCTGCTGGGTGCCAGCCCAGTATTCTATAGCTGAGCTACACCGGTGCTTGTGACTTGTCAAACTTGCCTTAGGCAGGCTTGTTGTCTGGAAAGCAATTGCATTATTACGACTTATAAAACGTTTTACAACAGCGAAAGATCAGCCAGTCGTCGCACAATGCGAATAGCGTAACGAGTAGGCCGTCCAATGCTCCAACCCGTTACAAAAGCTTGTTCTTATTCCCCATTCACTGTGGTGCATACCCACCTCGGTCATAATTCCTCATCGTCGTCAGCCACTGCATAAGTAATTGGCACAAAATTTCTTGCAAATGTTTATTGTATACCACGCTTCTCATAAGAATGACGAAAAATAGCATAGCGAATGCCGGTCTACTACCCAAGAATTTATTATTATTGCCCTAGCGAGTACCAAGCAAGTGTGGTAGCCGTAGTGGCCCAATGATTGTTTTGAAAAGGCTCTGAAAGGCCACTCTTCTAGTTTTCGCTCTGACTGTGCTGCGCCTACTGCGCAGGCCGGGAGGTTTTTTTTTGTAAAAGTAAAGGGAGCTACATTACGTGAGCTTTTCACAGTCGAGATAGTAATTAGGTGGCCAGGAACAATTGTGCCTCTGCCGAAAATGTCAAGCCCAGCCGTTAATTGCCAATGTATATGGGCACAGTGTGGGCGTGGCCAGTTACAGCTGAAGGAATTTCCCAAGCATTTGGCTCTTGAACGAAGCGTGGGAGGGCCATACGACATCGCGTGCGGTCGTTGCACCCCAAGGCAGCCTCGCACACCAGTCTGAGCATTGTTTAGCGAGCGGATTTTCATAGCCACCTTTATTTCACGCCAGCTGCTCTTTCACCATTGTCTCATAGTTAAAACACGTGTGCCTGGTGAAAGGACACACACAAAGGTAATTGAGCACAGCGTCCTCACAAAACATCAAAATGCAGCTGGACTCCCTCTGTTTAGGTCCGGCCAGCCTTCCATGCACCATACAGCGAGGCTATCGTTGACTCTCATAGTTGCCTGGTTCGGCGTCACTGTTCTCTTTTGATAACTCATTCCGCATATCGACAGATCACATTCGTGGATGCATAATAAACTTTTAAGGCATCAACGCAAAAGCTCAGTGTAAATGCCAGTAAACGTCCTTCCAAAAAGTTTTACCGTGGCTCTCACAGACACGCAATAACGGTGTTGTTGCGAATTAACCTTGAAGAACTTTTCGATACAAAGAGCAACTGACCACACTATCGGAGTTCATTACGTCATGAATCTGCTATCACAAAACTGTTTTAGGATACATCGAGTACAATGGAATCACAATCATATGTCGCACGATTTAGGCTCCCCCCCTTCCCCCGCCTTTTAAAGATGATAGCCTTTCTTGGGGACCTTCGACGCAAAAATCTTGGTCTGTCTGCCTGTCTGTCTGTCCGTCCATTAGTCTGTTCGCCTGTCCTTAACGGTACCTTAGAAAACAGCAGACGATACCCTAAACGGCAGACCCCATCCGCAGGGCCCACCAATATTGCTCAAGGTCAGCGTTCATACTTGTGCGATTGTCAACTTGTGCGATTGTGCGATTGTCAATAAAAGCAAATAGAGCGCATATCTGAGGCACCATAACAACACGTCAATATTCTGTATGTGTGTCTTTTACTAGAAAGGCATACATAAATGATTCAGAGGACCACAGCGTTTATCAGGCCGCGCTGACCATGCAACGCTTGCACGAAGAGGCAAGTGTTTCCAACGCTTTGCTAAGACGACATGGTGGTGGCACCTACCCGTTGCCTTGCTTCTACACCTTATCACCTCCGAGACGGGCGCGCACGCCACGCATTTTCTTTTTCAAGATAGCTTTTCCAAAAAATCGGCCCCGTAACTGAATTTATTCTGCAAATGTCGTCGAAAGACGACAGTCTTGCGTGTGGAGAGAGTGAAGAAAACATTTATTTAATGTTCTGCTCAAGAAAATTGGTTAATGGTATTCTGGAGGCGCTGCGTTTGAGTGCTTCGAGCGTGCAGCGGAGGCGAACGAGCGCATCAAGTCACGTCAAACGTGAGACGTGAGCGCCATCTGGCAGTTTTTTTTTTCAAAAACAAAGCGCATTGCTCTGAGACGGGTGTGCGCGTCAGTCTCAGTGGTGATAAGGTGTAGAACGCAAGGTGACGGGTAGGTGCCACCAGCGTCTCGTTTTCGCAAAGCGTTAGAAACGCTCGCGTTTCCGTGCAAGCGTTGCATGGTCAGCGTAGCGTAATAGGCGCTGCGGTCTTTTAAATTACACATGTATGACTTTTCTAGTAAAAGGCGCACGTGCAGAATATTGTTACGAGTAACTTGTTTATTGAGCTATTTACAGCGCAGAGAACCCGACGAGCAAGATGGCGTCAGACCAGCATCCAATGGAAAAAACCCACTTCGTCCTCCTCTTTCATGCAGCCGTGTTTAGCGGCTGTTTTGTATCATAACCCCCGGCGGTAGAAGCACCGTCCCGGTGCTAAATTTACGCAGATGATGTCGAAGGGGGGTAATAGGGCTTTAGTCGAGCCACGTGAACGGGGTCGCTCGGAGCTGACGATGACTTTGTTGGATCGGTCGGAACAATCTCGTACGTGACGTCTGTCACTTGGCGAACGATACGGAATGGTCCAGTGTAGGGCGACAACAGTTTTTCCGACAGTCCCACACGCCGAGTAGGTGACCAGAGGAGCACGAAAGAACCCGGAGAAAAGTGCACGTCCCTATGTTGAGAATTGTAGAACTGTTGTTGGCGCGCCTGTAAAGCCTGTAGACGGTTACGGGCGACTTGGCGCACGTGGTTGGCGCGGGCAATGGCTTCACCAGCATATTCAGTGGCCGCAGGTAGTAACGTGTCTAAAGGTAGAGTTGGGTCCCGGCTATATAGTAGATAGAAGGGCGAATATCCGGCAGTGTTGTGACGAGATGAGTTATAGGCGAACGTCACATACGGCAAATGAATGTCCCAATCATGGTGGTCTGGCCCAACGTATTTGGCAAGCATATCGGTTAGGGTCCTGTTAAGGCGCTCCGTGAGGCCATTTGACTGGGGATGGTACGAAGTAGTAAATTTGTGCTTGGTATGGCAAGACCTCAGGATTTCATGAACGACAGCTGATAAGAACGTGCGGCCACGATCGGTGAGAAGTTGACGGGGAGCACCGTGCACTAACATAATGTCGTACAGCAGAAAGTCCGCAACGTCGGTAGCGCAGCTGGTCGGGAGTGCTCGTGTGATTGCGTACCGCGTCGCGTAGTCCGCGGCAACAGCAATGCATTTATTTCCGGCTGTGGAGAGTGGAAAAGGGCCCAATAGGTCGAGACCAACTCGAAAGAAAGGCTCGTTGGGAACGTCGATCGGCTGAAGGTAGCTGGCTGGGAGGGCAGACGGCGTTTTGCGACGCTGACAGGGCTCACAAGCGGCGACATAGCGTCGAACAGAGCGGGCAATTCCAGGCCAAAAAACACCGACGTCTTACCCGTTCGTATGTGCGAGAAACGTCCAAATGGCCCGTCATGGGAGCGTCATGAAGTTGATGCAGGACAGTGGAACGCAGGTGCGCTGGGATGACAGGAAGTAAGTCTGATCCGAAGGAATCAAGGTTGCGGCGATATAGGATCCCGTATTTCACCAAAAACATTCGAAGGGACGGGTCGCGAGGCGTTGACTCCAGTTTGTCAATGATGGCTCGTAAAGAAGCATCCCGACGTTGCTCTTCGCCAATGTTTAACAGCTGCGACACGGAAAAAACGTCCATGATAGCGTCAGTATCTGTTGCTTCGTCAACAGGGTAGCGGGATAAACAATCCGCGTCCTGATGTAATCGCCCTGTTTTGTACATTACAGAGAACGTGTACTCTTGAAGGCGTAGAGCCCAACGAGCGAGACGTCCCGTGGGGTCCTTCAGGGAGGCTAGCCAGCAGAGCGCGTGATGATCCGTGACAACATGGAATGAGCGCCCGTAAAGGTATGGGCGAAACTTGGCGACTGCCCATACAAGGGCGAGGCACTCGCGCTCCATGATGGAATAGTTGAGCTCGGCTGGAGATAGCAGTCGACTTGCGTAGGCTATAACACGGTCGTGTCCGCGTTGTTGCTCCAATAGCACAGCTCCTATGCCATGTCCACTGCCGTCCGTGTGAACCTCGGTTGGGGCTAATGAATCAAAGTGAGCCAAGATTGGTGGCGTTGTAAGCAATGTCGTAAGTTGTGAAAACGATGACGCTCGGTCATGGCCCCAGGTAAACGAGGCGTCTTTCTTCAAGAGGTCTGTGAATGGGTTTGCAATCGTCGCAAAGTCCTTAACAAAGCGTCTGAAATATGAGCACAACCCCACAAAACTGCGGACATCCATTGTGGTCTTCGGAACGGGAAAGTTCGCGACTGCGCGAATTTTCTCTGGGTCTGGACGCACGCCTTGAGCATTGACAAGGTGACCAAGCACGGAAATTTGATGACGAGCGAAGCAGCACTTGGAGGCGTTAAGCTTGAGTCCGGCTCGACGAAAAACGTCCAGAATAGCTGACAAACAATCAAGATGCGAGTTGTATGTGGGTGAAAAGACAATAACATCGTCAAGGTAACAAAAGCAGGTGGACCATTTCAGCCCATGGAGCAATGAGTCCATCATTCTTTCAAATGTGGCTGGTGCATTTCAGAGTCCAAAGGGCATCACCTTAAACTGATGAAGACCATCAGGAGTGATGAATGCGGTCTTCTCGCGGTCCATCTCGTCGACGGCTATCTGCCAGTATCCTGACCGAAGGTCAATAGTTGAAAAATAAGTGGCACCGTACAGGCAGTCGAGGGCGTCGTCGATGCGAGGTAAAGGATAAACGTCTTTTTTGGTAATTTTGTTAAGGTGACGGTAATCGACACAAAAGCGCCAGTTCCATCTTTCTTTTTAACAAGGACGACTGGAGAAGCCCAGGGGCTGCATCAAGGCTCGATAACGTTTTTCGCAAGCATTTTGCCGACTTCATGTTGTAATATTGCACGCTCCGACGCCGAAACATGGTAGGGGCGTCGGTGAATGGGGGTTGCTTGGCCAGTATTTATGCGATGGGTGACAATGGTCATTTGGCCCAAAGAGTTGCTGGCAAAGTCGAAAATGCTATGATAGCCCTCAAGAACGTGGCAAAGCGCTGCAGCTTGCTCAGACGTGAGGTCCGATGACACCATTCGCTCGATGTCGGCGCCCCAAGAACGTGATGGAGTGGAACCACTGACTGAGCTGCAGCAATCGTCAACTCTTAAGGGCTCGACATGGTAATCTTGAATAGCAGTAATTTTGGCCAGGGAGATACCCTGTGGCAGAACTTGGGTGGTGAGTGAAAAGTTGACCAGTGGAAGGAAGGTGCGGTTTCTCTTAATTGTCAGAATCATATGCGGCACAACAACCCCATGCGTAAGCATCACTGCAGGAATCGGGGCCACCATGTAATCACCGTCAGGTACTGGCGGCGTGGAGGATAAGTCGACATGTGTGACAGAGTTAGGAGGGAAGCGCGTGAAATCAATGCTGCAGAGGCTGGTTTGCGGTGGGCTGGTCGGGTCGGAAAAGAGGGGTAAATCGAGATGGAGAGAGCCAGCTGAACAGTCTATGAGGGCAGAGTGCGTGGCTAGAAAGTCCATACCAAGTATGAGGTCATGAGGGCAATGTTCGATAACGGCGAAAAGAACGACAGTGCTTCTCTCCCCAATAGACACTCGCGCAGAGCACATGCCAAGAATTGCGGCAGTTCCTCCATCGAGGACTCGTACAGCTCGGTTGAGGGCGGGCGTGACAACTTTTCTAAGTCGGCGGCGAAGGTTAGCACTCATAATGGACACATGCGCGCCAGTATCTATCAATGCACTGACACGAACATTGTCGACAGTAACGTCCAAAAGGTTCCGGTTCGTTGTTAATGTTAATCGAGGATTTCTTACGAAGGTCGTCAACGCAGCTCCACCTCCAGAAGCTGCACGGCCTAGTTTTCCGGTCGGAGATGCTGCGAATAGGTCGGGGAGGCAGCAGGGCGTTGTGGGGGTGACCGGGACTGACGACGAGCAGGGGACGGTGACCGGTAGTAGCGAGGTCTGCTCAGAGGTGCTGTAGGAGCGGAAAATGTGGTCGGCGTTGATGGAGAAAGTGGTGGGGACGCCTGGCGAGCAGAAGTGGTGTGATACTGAGGTGCATAATGGGACGGTGGAGCCCAGCGGCTGCGGCGGTGACGAGCGATATGACCAACGCGTCGACAGTTAAAACATATGGGCCTGTCATAGAGTACGCCATTCGGACGGATTGCGTTGTATGAGAGGTGCAGAAGGGGTACGATAAGAAGGCTCAGCAGAGTATTCGGTAGGAACAGGGTGTAGGCCGACATTTGATAGCTCTTGACGAACGACCGCTTGTATTAAAGAGATCGTGGTCGGGGAAGGCGCAGGCGTCGGTATAGGCGTGGCTACCAGTTGTGCTGCCTCGACCTCTCGATGAATGATGCGTGTAAGGTTGTCACATCGAGGGGCCTGGTGGAAGGCGTCGTCACACGAAGAAGTGGCCGCTGTGTTCGGAAGGCGCACGATGCTTTGGGCTACGCGGCGGGCTTTAGCTTGTTCGAGACGTCGGCATTCTTCAAGGATTGTGTCGATGCTCGAGACGTTGTTAAAAACCAGCAGGTTGAAAGCATCGTCAGCAACGCCTTTCAAGACGTCGTTAACCTTTTCGTCTTCCGACATGGACTGGTCGGCCTTGGAAAAAAGGGCCAAGGCGTCAAGAATGTAAGAGACGTGCGATTAGGTAGAAGACTGGGCCCGTGTGGCAAGAGTCTTCTTCGCAGCGAGCTGATGACCAGATGAATCGCCAAACAGGTCACGTATCTTTTCTTTGAAGAGATCCCAGCTCGTTATGTCGGCTTCGTGGCTTTCAAACCATGTTCGGGGAGTGCCGTCCAAGTAGAAAAGCACGTTGGCGAGCATGAGCGTGAGATCCCATCGGTGAGTAGCACTGACGCGATCGTACCGCTTCAGCCAAGTGTCGAGATCGATCGTATCATCACCGGAGAAAGTGCCGGGATCCCGGAGGTGCGGTAGTGTGACGTAGGTGGTGGCTTGGACTGATGAGGGCGGCGTAGAGGAAGTACCAGCAGTCGAAGCAGTCGAAAGGTCGCCGATGGTGCGACCGCTGCGCGTGTCCATCAAGGTACGGGGGCCGTCCATCTCCACCAATAATGTTACGAGTAACTTGTTTAATGAGCTTTTTACGACGCAGAGAATCCGACGAGCAAGAGGGCGTCAGACCAGCGTTCAACGGAAAAAACCCACTTCGTCCTTCTCTTTCATGCAGCCGTGTTTAGAGGCTGTTTTGTATGAATATATACGTGTTGTTATGGTGCTTCAGACATGCGCAATAATAGCTTTTAAATCGACAATTGAACAAGTATGAAAACAAGTATGAACGCTGAATCTTGAGCAACATAGGTGGGCGCTGCGGATGGGGTCAGCCGTTCCGAATACCCAATGCTGTTAGGAGTGGACAAACGGACAAATGTACAGACAGACAGACAGACAGACAAGCAGACCAAAATTTTTGTGTCGAAGGTCCCCACGAAAGACTATCGTCTTTAATAAACATTTTGCTCACTCTCTTCAGACGCACGATTATGTTATTTCGACGACATTTGGTATGTGGCGTTCAACGTCCCATTACCACAATATGATTACGAGAGACGCCGTATATAGTAGAGGGTGTTATGCCTGCGAGTCGACAGCGAACATCCGTGCCTCTGAAAAAGGCAATCTGTGTCAAGGCCAGCCCGCAAGTCCGCCTGACGCGAACAACTCAACGGCGTCAACAGGCAACGGCGCCTTTCCGGCGTGCACGTGCAGTGAGTCACCTCAGCAAGCGAGCCCGTCGAGTAAACAACCGGCGTCTTCCTGTCTGGTGGCTGACGCGGTGCCTAGCGACGTCACTTGTCCTTGGGTGCCGCCACCTGCAGCGCAGCCTCTCCAGACTCGATGAGAAAGAATGACGCGGCCCAGCGGCGACCCCCGTTGGAGGAGTCTCACCTCACGACCAGCGGCAATTCTGGTTGACCATTTGGGTTGGACCCGGTGCATATAAAAGAAGCCCTGCGGCACGTCGCGAGCAGCAGACGTGTTGGAGACGAGACATGAGTGTCGCAGTTGAGCTGTGTGTCAGAGAGCAGTCCTATGTGAGAGCTGACATGTGTGTCAGAGCAGTCCTATGTGAGAGCAGTCATGTGTGTCGCAGTTGAGCTGTGTGAGCTATGTGATAGAGAGTTGAGGTATGTGTTAGCAGAACCATTTGAGAGGAGAGCTATCTGTTAGAGAGAAGAGCTGGGCTCTTCACGTCTCTGTCGGCCCCAGTGCCGAATTTGTAAGCAATGATTATTTATGCTGTACATAAACCTTGTTTAACTCACCGTCGTCTCGTCCGCTCGTCTATCAGCTCAGCGCAGAAGCAGTCGTGAGCTGAGAAACCTACGCTACGAAACGGCTGGTGACTTTCCCTGCGGAGTTCGAAGCAGTGGAACCTTCGGGACCTTGTTGGCGTCGCCGTCTTTCGAAACAGTGGTTACAGCGGTGAGATTTCGAAGCGCCCTTCGTAACGTCGTCGGAGGTGCGCGTTCGCAACAGTGGTTGGCAGCTGCGGGATCGGCCGGCGTCAACGACATCGATGCGGTGAGTGCCTGATGTTTTCCCCTCAGTTCACCAGACTACTCTAGCTCAGGTTGTGGTAGTTTAGAGAAGGGCTGTGTGAAGCATTGAAGGGAGCTTTGATTGTTTCAAGCTAAGTCGAAGCGCTTTGAGACCAAAGTTAATGCGGAGGGTGTAAACACGGGAGTGTTAAAATTTGCTTGCGCGTCTTGCTAGTAGGCTTATAGTGGGTACGGCAAGTAGATTCTTAACAGGAGCAAACAGCAAGAGGCTAGTGTGAACGATGGAGAACCTTAAAGTGAAGGAACTCATCAAAATTTGTGAGAAACTCCGCGTTACTTTGGGCCGTGCGAAACGAAAGCAAGCGATCCTTGAGATCATGAAGGAAGAGGGAGTGTCGGCTGAGGAAGTCGATGAGGCCTGGGTGGATATCAAAGCACGCCGCGAGAAGGCTGAAAGGCGAGAAGCTCGCGAACGTGAAGAAGCTGAAAGGCGAGAAGTTCGTGAAGAAGCTGAAAGTCGAGAACGCCGCGAGGTAGCCGAGAGACAGGAGTGCCTCGAGTTGAAACGAATAGAATTGGCAATACTACAATGTTCGCAGGCGCCTAGCGTAGCTTCTCCAACAGTTCAGGTCAGCGGTTATAGAATTCGGGACCAACTGCCACCGTTCGCAGTAGGCGAGGACATGGCGAAGTATCTCGTCAAGTTTGAATACGTCTGTGAGCGAAACGCTCTGGAGCGGTCTCTTTAGGCACAGAACCTGTTAGCTCTTCTTCCCGGCGAAGTGTCCGACGCGATAACTTGCTAGTCGAGGGAAGCGTTCTAGAGCTATGACGAGAATAAGAAAGTGCTCTTGAGACGTTATAAGTTGTCATCCGAGGCTTTCAGGCAAAGGTTCCGGTATGCTAAAAAGGGGAATGAGTCACACGTTGACTTCGCGTTTCGTCTTAAAGCCGATTTAATTGAATGGCTCAAGGGCGAAGGTGTTTATGACGACCACGATAAAGTGGTGGAATGCGTTGCATTGGAGCAATTCTACCGCTGCATTGAGGAGGATGTCAAACTTTGGCTGCAGGCATACTTGGGGAAGTACAGCTAAACAAGGCAGCAGAGTTAGCTGAGGAGTATTATACTCGCCGAAAGTTGCATAGCAGTGCAGTGCGCGTTGAAAAGGATGAAAGAAATAAAGGCTTTTCCAAGAAACCTGATCAACGCAAGCAGCGAATTTGCTACAACTGCAAAAAGGAAGGGCACATCGCGATAAACTGTCAGCAAAAGTTTGCAACTATCTTAGAATCGGAAAACAAACGGAAGCCGCTAATCTGCTACAACTGCTAAAAGGAAGGGCACATCGCGATAAACTGTAAGCAAAAGTTTGCTCTTGCAACAATCCGAGATTCGGAAAAGAACATGCGGTTGTTGGAGCCGTATCTCCAAGAAATTAGAGTGAATGGGAAAGCGTGCCGAGCACTTTGTGACTCCGAGGCAACCATGGACGTTGTTCATCCTTCATGGGTGTCTCCCGATGATATTACATGGGAATGCGTGTGGATCAGGCAAGTCGCCGAAGAGCAGAGTGCTTGCTTGCCAATCGCTACGGTTGTCCTTGAAGGCCCGTTCGGTAAGCTTCGCACCAAAGCGGCTGTGTCTGCCGCGCTTCCGGATCGTTTTCCTTATCTTTTCCATAACAACTCAAAACAGCTTCTCAAAGAGCAGGGTAAATCGTTCTTCCCCAACCTAACGTACATGACCCTCACGCGATCGCAAGCGCGGAATCTTTCGCGGGAGCTTGATCTTGTTCTGTGTGGTAAAACAAGTTCAAAAGCAGCATATCAGTGTGATCTTAGTGGTGAGTCAACGGAACCTCAAACACGAAATTCCCCGTGTGCGTCGTTTGAGCAGTCACTCGAGCGCCCCGTTCCCGAAGCGACCGGCGCGTTATGCGTAGGGGGAGACGACATGGCGCCATTGAGTCAGAGCGAGAGGGTTGCAACGCTCTCGCCTGTAGCGGAAAGTTGGAGTGAGCTGTCGAGGGTTGATCGAGAAATGCTCATTCGAGAGCAGCGTGAGGACCTCTCGATTGTAGCGCTAGTGGAAAGCAACATGAAAGCTGCACAAGTGTTGTCGAAGGAGTATAACGACAAATCGGCGAAGAAGGGTGCTTTTGAAGTAGGAAGTCAGGTAATGCTGCTGCAGCCGTCCAAAAGGAACAAGCTTGAGGTTCATTGGGAAGGGCCCGCCAAAGTATTATCGAAGCTTTCTGATACCAATTGTGAAGTTAAATTAGGAAGGCGGCTGAACAAAATTTACAACCTGAGGAAACAATACGTTCAACGTCAAGCGGTCGTAAATCTGCTGTTGAGTGCTTCAGAGGAAGAGGAGCATAAATTTGGAGTTCTAGTGATGTAATCGAAAGGGGATCGGAGGTAATCTTGGAGAAGTTGAACCTAGAGCCTAGGTTAAGTGAAGTCCAGAAGAAGGAGCTGAGAAGGAATGTCCCTTTTTATGAGAAATCTGGACTCCCCTATTGCAGTTACACAGCTGTGGAACGTCGCAAGTATGAGCAGCTGTTGGTACCGCATAGGTATGGTCGCCTTAAAGTGGCCGGTTACTGAAAAGGAGCATGATACTCCTACAGCGCAACTTTGACGTTCACTAAAAAAAGGGAAAGCTAAACGCTAATGCAAACGCATTGAGCAGTGCGTTCTAGCTAGTACCTTCTCAAGCTTTCTGTTTCTCGCTGGCAATTCGGGGCAAAATTTTGACCTCATCACGACCTTTACTGAGCGCTCTCGTTTAGAGTGATCTCAACGAGCCAACGTTATGTTGTATTCTGATTCGTTACGTTGTTGTACGTGGGAAAAAAATTGAGTTGTCATTTTAAGAGTCTTGTGTCCCACATGTGCCTCTTGATGTAGAGGGAAAGAAATTCCGATGGACGCGTAGCTAGGTATATGTTGTACTATACTTTGTCTGGTGTTCTGTCGGGTGACCGACGGCACTTCCTTGTGCCGTGTGTTGTCTGTTGTCGATCCGTTCTTGACAAGTTGCAGAACCATCGACAAGTGCTGAAACCAAGGAGCGTCAGAGACAAGCGAAGCTGGCCGGCAAGTTGTGGCGACAAGCTAGTGGAGCTGGGATCCATCCTCAAGAATGAGATGTGTTCCCGGAACAGAGTCTGGAGCTGCGTTCTCCCCATGGCCCTGGAGGTGAACCTGAAGGGACCTGGCAAACGAGCGCACCTGACATCCGAGCCCCGTGGAAGCAGTTCGTTTTTCTGGCGCATTGTCTGGCGGCGGGGGTGCTGTTATGCCTGCGAGTTGACAGCGAACGTCCGTGCCTCTGAAAAAGGCAATCTGTGTCAAGGCCAGCCCGCAAGTCCGCCTGACGCAAACAAGTCAACGGCGTCAACAGGCGACGGCGCCTTTCTGGCGTCACGTGCAGTGAGTCACCTCAGCAAGCGAGCTCTTCGAGTAAACAACCGGCGTCTTCCTGTCTGGCGGCTGACGCAATGCCTAGCGACGTCACTCGTCCTTGGGTGCAGCCACCTGCAGCGCAGCTTCTCCATATTCGATGAGAAAGAATGACGCGGCCCAGCGGCGACCCCCATTGGAGGAATCTGACCTCACGACCAGCGGCGCTTCTGGTTGGACATTTGGGTTGGACCCGGTGCATATAAAAGAAGCCCTGCGGCGCGTCGCGAGCAGCAGACGTGTTGGAGAGCAGACATGTGTGTCGCAGTTGAGCTGTGTGTCAGAGAGCAGTCCTATGTGAGAGCTGACATGTGTGTCAGAGCAGTCCTATGTGAGAGCAGACATGTGTGTCGCAGTTGAGCTGTGTGAGCTATGTGATAGAGAGTTGAGCTATGTGTTAGCAGACCCATTTGAGAGTAGAGCTATGTATTAGAGAGAAAAGCTCGGCTCTTCGCGTCTCTGTCGGCCCCAGTGCCTAATTTGTAATGCCTCTGTATATATGCTGTACATAAACCTTGTTTACCTCACCGTCGTCTTGCCCGCTCGTCTATCAGCTCAGCGCAGAAGCAGTCGCGAGCTGAGAAACCTACGCTACCAAACGGCTGGTGACCTTCCCTGCGGAGGTCGAAGCAGTGGCGCCTTCGGGACCGTGTTGGCGCCGCCGTCTTTCGAAACAGTGGTTGCAGCGGTGAGATTTCGAAGCGCCCTTCGTAACGTCGTCGGAGATGCACGTTCGCAACAAGGGCTGCGCAAATTTAGACCACCTGGGGTTCTTTAGCGTGCACAAAATCTGAGCAAACGGGCCTACAACATTACCGTCTCTATAGAAAATGCCGCCGCCGCAGCCGGGATTCAATGCCGCCACCTGCGGGTCAGCAGCCGAGTACCTTAGCTACTAGACCACTGTGATGGGGCAACGACATTTGCAGTGTGACATTGAAGTACGGACCCAATTTTTTTCTTTCCTTCCAAGGACTGAGCTTGAAGCTACACTGCCATGAATACAAAGAGGAGGCAAGATACAACACGAATATTGTAATTTATTATTTCAAGCCATCTCTCAAGAGAAGTTGGCAGAAAAGCGCTCAATGTGATGTTTGAGTATAATAAATAAATGTTCGCGCATGGCATGCCAAGGCACAGAAAAAAATATTGAGTATACCTTATCTCTAATGAATCCACAGTGTCTAAATAGACCGCACGTTTCCATGCAACTTCAAAGCCACTGCTCTGAGAGAGATGGTTAAGAAACATTGAGTGGTATTTTTTTATTAAAGTAGTACTTCATATTTCCCACTGCTGTCATAGTGAATATAATTATAACATGTTTTTGTGCACGACAGCAACATTGTAATTAACAAAGTTTAAGCCTTTCTGACCAACAACACCGACGCGAGCCATGGAATTATGTCTTTTTCTTCTTGCAGAAGCAACCGTTCAAGTACAGGTTCACGCAAAAAATAATTGGACTTGCCATGTCAAGCAGGAATATCGGGGGGGTATCGAAAGAAGTGCACAGTTTAAATTGTGAGTCGCTCAATACGCATGGTGAACATGTGAACCATGAACTTTGGAACAAATACCTTGTTCCTGATTATCACTCAGTTTAGGTTACTTCCGCTGTGCGTTCAATAGACGCACCTGACATTGTAAGAAAATACACTTCAAGAAACATGCAAGCGTACTATGCCCTATAATTTATCTCTGTTGCTTAGCGAGAAGGCCTGAGCCTTTCTGCGTCTGGCTCCCTCCTTTTGCATACTAATTGGAACCCGTAGCTTCAACCTAAAAGCTGTACACCGACGGAATCACTTCCATTCTGCCTTCTCATTCGTGTAAACTAACTCATTATAAGAGAGCATGTAATAATGAGCCGTTCTCCTAATTAGTGCATTCTTTAACAAGTATCCGCCTCGTTTCACGCTTACATGGGCAGTGTGTGGCCACGAGAAAAATGGTGGACGGTGATGTCGTTTGCAGTTTATCACCATCGCTGCAAGCAGCACTCGTGTACGTGTAATTTATGCAAGATAAAGTTATTCGGAGCTGACTCCATACTTAGTTCCCGCCCACGAGGCACCTCAGATGGTGCCTTCTGCAGTTGTACGTGCTTACTTCTCTTTAACATTTTGAAAAAGAATGCCAGAGTGAGAGTTTTAAAGAATGGATAAGAGCACCGTTCTACCAAACGTTGTTCAACTTTACCCACGAGTGTAACTTGTTTGCTTTAGTTGTTTCTGATTTATATGTATGATTTCTGATTTATATGACTTTTGATTTTATATATATGCTACTCCATCAGTCAGTCTTTTGAATCGTAAAAATCAAGCAGGTCAGAAGAAAAAAGAAAGAAGTCGTATATTGCAAGTCAAGCCAATACATTCGTTTACATTACTGCAATATATGAGTCGCCTTTTGCATTAAGATGGTGTAAGTGAAAGCGGTTAAAATAAGTAGCCTATGAGTGTTAAAAACTTCAAATCTAACTACTTTGTTCCGGTGTCCTATTTTTGCTAGATGTAAATGGAAAGCTTGTCCCTACGGTGTGTATTCTAATAAAGGGACGTACATTTGCGAGTGTTTTGATAGTTGCAATTATAGTGATAAATCTTACTGGGCAAGAATAATATTGGTAAGTAGCAATACCAATGAATGCTCTCAATGAAGTCTGGTATAATCGAATATAAAGAAAGCAAAGCATATACTGAATTACGTATAGTTGCTGTAGCGAATTTATTGGAGGCCTAAAGATTGAATCAGCGAGTCAAAGTTAAGGCATTGTTGAGAGCTGAAAAGCAGCAAAAGACGAAGTACAAACAGTCACAGGTCACAACTCGTGCAAAATAACATAATGGTGCGTGGAACAACTAGGCTGATGATGAAGAACAAGAATATGCAAAATGTAATTGGGTAGCGATTGCTTTTAAGTGCAGTGGAATCTAAATAAGCTTGGTTGGGACAGGAGGTCGTACAATGACTCTCAATAGTGCAACTACAGAAGCACTATCTTAGCGAATACTAAAGCTACGCAATATTCGCAGTTTTGTTTGGAAAACCATGCTCAAGCATTGTTAGAGAAGGTGCACTACCAGTAGTTTATAGATAAAGCTGCAAATACGTATACAAGGGATATTTATTGGCGTTCTTCCAAATAGCCGACCGGGTCGAGCATATTAGGGATCGACTCGTACTACAAAGTGAAATGAACGGGGTAGCCCAATCTTTCTTCTTAAGATACGCCGGGAACCCGTAAATATTAAAATGATTAAAAGCACAGAACACTAAATAGTTCTTTCTCAAGCTATCAACAATAAAGAGACTATAGTAGAATCTGCCTTCAGACTGGCAGTATATTTCAGCACTGCTGTGACTGTGCGGTGTTTGCGTTTAAAAAAAAACGGTCACGCGTTCCCGGAACAAAGTGTGGGGACGCCAGATAAAAGAGATTGATTGATATGTGGGGTTTAACGTCTCAAAACCACCATATGATTATGAGAGACGACATAGTTGAGGGCTCCGGAAATTTCGACCACCTGCGGTTCTTCAACGGGCACCCAAATCTGAGCACACGTGCCTACAACATTTCCGCCTCCATCGGAAATGCAGCCACCACTGCCAGGATTCGATCCCGCAACCTGCGGGTCAGCAGCCGAGCGCCTTAGCTACTAGACCACCATGGCGAGGCTCAGTTTAAAGTTAAAAGAGAGAACCTCCCAAAGGAATAAGGAGATAGCAACAATAACATGGCACACCAAGGTGATGTTGCTTCGTTTGTCGGTGCTGTCGAGATAAAGCGAGGTGACGGATTCACCGTACCCCGCATCAGGATCCTATCGTAGGCTTATGCCGCCATCGGTGACTTTCTCTAGACCCTGACAAATCGCTTTTAATCTTCGTTCTTTAGCAAGAAGAAAGCCGTGTCTGATAATGTCAACGCTGTTCGTAGAACCAGCAAACGCGCAGCACTTTCATTTGTGTCAATATTTATTGGGCAGAAATCTAAGCATTACTAAGGCTGCACAAAAAAAAAACAAGTAATGTTCTTATACCATGGTTTCTGTTTCAAAGGTGTGTTTGACAAGTGAACGTTCCAAATGAAGTAAAAAAGTAGCGCAACAGTTATGCATGAACCCTATACTGTAGAGACGCCAAGTAACAAGATGGCATGTAGGCTAATTAGTATTGTATACGCATGGCCATATAAAAAAAAACATGAGTGCAAGTACAATGCACGTAACGAAGACAGGTGCATGTGGCTAGTGGTTATACTTTGTTTGTTTAGCGCTTTTCTCTTTTGGATCTAAGTTTCAAGTGACTTCAAGCCTTCGAGTTGGCTGGAGAGCTCGGCATCTCAGTACCCACGTGGGAGCAGCCCGCGACACGGAAATCTGTGTTTTGGAGTACCCACTTCAAGATTATTGTGTGTGAGTCAAACTAATGAATCAGTAGGGTACACAGTTTTGAGTGGTTATTTCATTAGTAGGCGTGAAAAACTGCGCTAAAATCAGGAAGTAAGAAATCACACCAGACAATGAAGTTTATACCAATCACTTTAAATGCAATGACAATGGCAAGCTGTTTTCTATTTAGGGTTGATATATTCGTAACCACAGGGCAGGAACCGCGCTCACAGGAATGTCTTTGAAAAGTTCTATATTATTGTCTTAAGGTGGCGATAGTAAAAAAAACACCTCTATCGCTTACCAAGAGCATGTACCCATTACGGGCGTTACATTTGCTTTTAGCATTCTTCGGCAGACCTTGGCCAACAAGAACGCACTCCTTGTTGCCAGGACAAGGGAACTTTTCCAGAAGCGTCTTCTTACTCTTTCGCGTACGAAGCCGCACACAGTCTGGAACTTGGCGGCACACAAAATGCTTGCATGCTTTTAGATGCGAAGTGCTCTCTTTGAAGCCCTTGTAGAAGCAGAAATAAATATTGTGATATCACTTTGCGACAGATTTTGTTTGCACACCGTCCTCCAGATATGTCTCACCTTTTTTTTCGCCATTTCTTGCACTAACAGACGTTACTGTGTGTGTGTGTTCGTGTGTGTGTTCGCGTCCGTCCGTCCATCCGTCTATCCATCCATCCATCCATCCATCCATCCATCCATCCATCCATCCATCCATTCATCCATCCATCCATCCATTCATCCATCCACCACCCATCTGTCCATCCTACACCCACCCACCCACCCACCCACCCAGCCACCACACGTCCGTCCGCCCCTCTGTCCGTCCGTCTGTCCGTCCATCCATCCATCCATCCGTCCATCCACCACCCATCCGTCCACCACTCACCCACCCACGCACCCGTCCGTCCATCCGCCCATCCATCCATCCATCCATCCATCCATCCACTCACCATCCATCCATCCATCCAGCCTCCATCCATCCATCCGTCCCTCCATCCATCCATCATCCCTATCCATCCATCCATCCATCCATCCGTTCATCCATCCATCCATCCATCCATCTGTATGCAGTTTATGTACTACCTTTGTCTGGGCGCTTTCTTAGCTGTTTTTTTAATTGGTATATACCAAGACTGGCATAGCGTGGAATGCGGTTGATTCCACGCCATACGTCCGTGGCATTCTGGTGGGTATGTCAAATGTATTCTAAAAAATTTTTATGGTTTTTTATACTGAAATCAATGCCTTACACAAGTATTTAAGTTAATAGAACCTGTTCGTCACATCGGAGCCTTCCGAATTTCGCATAATGTCGTCTTTAGGTTTTCTTTTTGTGAGAAAAAGTATTCTGAGGGGGTCGTTTGTCATTTGAATAACAACTTTACAATTTATAATAGGCAGAAGTGTTAGAGTAAGGTGCCTCAATACAAATAATGGTACTGCAATATCATTGTCAGAAACGCCTCTTGAATTTTCGTCCACACTTTTTATATATGCATATATGCATACCTGAGTAATGAATACTTTTTCAGATTCAGAAATATTTCAGATTGCTGGGGTTTCTGTATAGTTTGAGAAAACATTACCGCTTATAAAAATATTTTTGGTCCACGTTGAGACGTCATACCACGTGCTGCTCCAACTAAAAACCGAGTTTATATAGAAATTGAAAGCAAATAATTAGTTCTTGTGTTGGAACTATAGCATTCCAAACTTCGTCTACAGAAAAAAAAAGTATTTCCAGTTCTATTTGACAGCCCTTTGCCCGTTTTGTCACCACTGCAATGTTTTAAACAAAAGAGATTTTTGAAGTTTGCTGTTCATAGCTGTGAATTCATTTGATCATATTGCACTACCTCCCTGCCTTTCCCTGCATCTGTATGTCTCTCTCTCTCTCTCTCGTAAATTCAGTATTGAAACTGCGGCATGCACGAATAGAAAAGTAGCCATCAATAGGGAAATTAAAAAATTATTTTCTTCATTCAATTTGCAGTCTTTCTTGAAGTAGTTTATCTTATCAGATGCGATCAATTGCTTTTTTTATGATGGAAGCATAAGTTTTCCATTATTCATCACGTATGAGCAATTGCTCCTTTATGGACACCTGAAAGCAGATTTCGCTAGTAGTAAGAAATAGTGCGGTCTCACAGCAATACAGTTAGCATTCTATAAAATGTGATGAGTCGTCATGGCATTTAGTTTCGTAAGAATTTTCTTGTTCATAACGATATTTACTTTTATTTTCTTTGCAAACGCAGTTGCAGTATTGGTTTACATGTTTTTTTTTTTTGCGCTTTATGTTTCTGTTACCACTGCATCTCGGCTCTCATGTGTGGTGCACAGAATACGGAACCGAATTAGCTCCTTACCTTACTATGTCCATGAACATCTATATCGAATTAAGGCTTCAGATAGACTTACATTTGTAATATTTTGGCGCGCAGCCATTTTCAATCATGTTATAACAGTAAGTGGCAAATAGTGTCACTGTTTAAAGTCACTGTTGCGGTTGGTTTTCTAATGAAACTATCGATATTTGGTACAATCTCAGTTAAGTTTGAAAGTGATTATTCGTGTTTAGCACTGTTCGCTATTGTATATAATGCAAAACTGTCTATGGTTTGAGCTAACACTTCACGGTCTTACATAATACTGCTTTGCCAAACTTGCTAGCCTATCCTATACCTGAAGCTAAGGCAACCTGTTTGCTGATGTTTATGTTGCATTTTTTTCAAGAAAATAAAAAGACGTTCAGAAGCTGCTGGAGTTCATCCAAACTAGGGCAAAACGGTATCCTCCTGGTGGACCGAGCACTCTGTGTGTGTTCTTTGACAGGGTCTGTTTTTTTCTTGGTTTTGTACTTTTGGTCATTCAGTATTGCTATACGCCAAAAAAAAACTCTTCCTATTCATTGTTCAGAAGAAAAATAACTGGACACAATAGTTGCGCACTACTCAAAAGAGCCGTGGACAATCGTCGTATGTCATTAATAATCTACCACAGAAAGCTGCCGGCGCAAAATAAAGGGTGAGGCCAAGGACTGTCTCCAGCATCATCAATATTAAATGTGAGTGGCGTCATTGATCCCTAAGGTTCTGTAAATGCCCACTGAGGCCCCAAATAGCGCAAGACATAACTGCATTCTACACATGTACTTGAGGGCTCCTGCATCGACTACTGTTTTGTATGAAAGGATTGACGGTATGCTCTTATTAGCCATTCTTGCTAGTCCGCATCAAGGATCCGTAAGCTAGTGATATCAGATGTGCAACATGCCATGAGTAGACATCTGAAATAAACACGCCGATCTCTAACTTGAAGCATGGTGCCTTGTAAACACGTGCTAAGCATACCCAACCCAAAAGCGCATTTTATCGCAATTTTATATTCACCATAGGCTCGCTCGAGGCCACACAGCTCTTTGAAGCACATGCGTTAATGTTACTTATGTCTTGAGGGCTTTTAACCTCACAACTGCTGTTTTTTCACTTCCGGTAAAAAAGTGCTTGTATTTATTGCTGATTTCGATTCTCATCAAACTAGAAAGTGGCTAAGGCAATTTTGAATACATATATTTACCACAACCTTGTTCAAATCAACGCAATAAATTTTATTTCTAACAGTACATAGGAAATCAGCTGCCTGCTGCTAATAAATGAAGACCTTACAAATAAAGCAGGTTTCCTCACTTGTGCCGGGTAAGCCTCTTTGGTGTATTTCACTCGGGATGCTTCGGGGCTGTTTGTGAAATTTCAAAACACGGAATAACGCACAGCGGCTTCACTAGTGGGTACTCGTAATGTTCGCGTCCGAGCTGTCTTCCGTTATCACCGGTGGAGCTTCTCATTCACCACCATCACCGGTGTTCACTTCTGGTAACAAGATAAATATCTGTTTTGAAATCATCATCACTCGAAGAAGATGACAAAAACGAATAGCTTCTTTTCCATGTTCACAGGTCACTTGACTCATGAACCCGTGTGGCGTGGCCGTCTTTCCATACAAAGTCGTGTTTAGCGTGAACACGAGGTTGCGCTGGTTCCTTCTCTTCGCTGGGCTGGCACACAGAGGGCCAGTGTTCAAATCTCGCTGTGTTCTCGGCGTTTTTACTTAATTTTCTTAGTTCAGTGCCATAGTCGTTACGGACAGCAGCGGCGGAAACTACGGTGCCAAAAAAAACGGTCCTTCTTGCCATCTCACGGCAGCTTTCACCGTAAGATTGGCCAACGTCATGAAATTTAATTTAGTTTTTCATGTATCTAAAAGCCCTTCGATGCAATTTTGATGCCATGACAACATTTAGCACTTTGAAGGCCCCATGCATACTGTATATGGACAGTTTAAACCACAACATATACGCAAGGACCTGATGGCAAGGTTGCCCATACTATATTTTCTTTTCCCCGTGTCGTCTATATTTTTCGTGTTCTGGAGGAATGCATAGGCAGCGACGTGCTTTCAGTTCTACATATCTCTGTCAGGCTACCCTAGGTGTCCCCATCTGTACCTCTTACCGATGTAGGCCGCCCAGCAACAGTGCTTCTATAGTCCTTCCCGTGACTGCCTCCTGTCAACCGACCACTTGCACGTCACACTCAGTCTGATGTATGACGGAGGGGAACGTACTATTCTCGAGGCTTTGGTCGTCTCGTCCATGCTGCTTCGTTGACGTGGCCGTCACCATGGGCTCATCTCGCCGGCGGTGGCATGGTGTCTCACCGAATTCCCTCGAGAACGGGCGTTCCGCCTGAGCGTGACATTCGCTCCTTTACGATAGAGCCTCTTAGTACACGTTGCATTATTTGCCTTTTTTATTTGGGACCATAGGGTAATATATACTTGTCGTTTGATTACCACTTCTGTGACCAAATCTCCTGGCCACGCGGTAGTCTCAGACAGGGAGCTTGAGGTTAAGCAGCACTTCCCTCCAGACAGCCCAGAGCAAGTGTGTTTCGATTGATGATCGGTCGAACACACGGAGATCAGAGCGAGTGGTGCGCCGCAGCTAACTGAACTAAGGCTTATTGTTCGCATGGAACGCTTGTGGCTTTTGAAGTCATTACTCAATGTCCAAAACTTTCTAGCAATCATTATGTTCTTCATGGATATTTATTTTATTTATTTACAATACCTTACAGAGCCCTCGAGGGGAATCGTGTAAGGGGGGCGGTACAGATAATATGTTAGAAGAATATGTATACATGGGTGATTCCACGAGAGATCGACACGGGTCCAAAAGTTGATATTTTAGATTTCATTGAGTATTTTATATATCGTGCACCTCTCCCCATGTAGCCCGAAAGTCAACTTCGTTTTATGAATAATGGCATAACTTACGAGAAAAAAAATATCAAACTTCACCAACACGGAGGCACCAATTTCGTCACCTGTCAGTTTCGAAAATTGCAGATGCTATAAAAAGACCAATATTTTTGTTTCAAGGAAGATATTTTTTACCTTAAATGCATGTCTAATGAAGAATGAATTCATAAGTTTAAATTTCGTAGACTTTGATAAAATAGCTTTTAAAAATGTCTAGTTTTGCGACAGTGTAAAATAACTTACGTATTCCCCATTTTTTTTTCTCCGAAAGTAATGCAAGCAGCGTTTTCAAACTTGACACGTTTTCAGGATATAGTGTGTCATTAGGTACGTAAATTAATGCTGCCGAAGAGCAAACGCAAATTTTTATATATTGCCTCAAAATTATCATATTGGCAAAAAAGTACTCCACTGAAATTTGAATAATAAAAAAAACCCATCTTCGTTTTTTTTTTAAAAATCTCGTAAATAGACAACCAAAGGCCATCATACAGTAATATAGAAAAGCATGATGCATTATTTTGTTTTTAGCGACAATATTCCTGGTACAAATCAGAGCTTTTCGAGAATGCGCTGATAAGTCAGAAATCAAGAAATCGGAACGGAAAAGCGGCAATAAGCTTCAAACGCGAGTAAACGTGACCGCATTTGGTGAAGAAAGGCTGTTTTAGCAGAGAGGAGTAACTATTTTGAACACGGTATTGTACAGTATCTGAATTCACTCTTATACGTAGAGTACTGAGACTTCTAATATGTGGTGCCTCTCCACTACTGAAACACGGATGGAGCTGCTGTGACGGCCATGTGTTTGCAACAGGTTGGGTAAGAAAATTGAATGTTGAATGAGTTCATAAACAATTCATAACAAATTTTTATCATTTGGGGCACGAAGAAAGACGCATTAGACTGAAGAACACGCTTTACGGCAAGTTTTCATCCGTCGTCTGCTCTACGACGAATTGCTGTGCGCCGCATCTCGGACGCAATGCTTTAGATCATATGGTTCAAAGTAGGGAGAAAGATTACGCCTCCCGTAATTTTATCGACAAAAACATTGTGAAATTCATTTTAACGTACTAAACTTCAGTTTTGCATTCGCACTGTGGATACTTGCGCACAAGTATCCACAGTGCGCACTGTGGATACTTGTGATGGCGTCATAGACGTAAGTGACGTAATAGACGTAAGTGGCGTCATTGTGACGGCGTCTTAGACGTAAGTAACGTTTTCGATGTGCAGCTTGTCTACTACAAGCCTAAATGGCTCATTTTGAGTTCTGGCGATTACTATTAGCTTTCTGCGGGTCTGTTGCGTTGCCAATGAAAAATCTTCGCGTATTGAAAACGTAGTGGCCTGCAGATTTCGGGCACGCGACAAGATTTGGTCCTTATCTTTAAAAAAGGTAAGTTTGGCAATGATTGGTCGACACTTTCCTTTATCATGTTTACCCAATCTATGAACCCTTTCAAACTGAGTACCAGTGAGTGTAAGCTGCAATTTTTCAGAACAAAACATACGAATTTCCTGCTCAGAAGCTGCCGAATCTTCATTAGCATTGTCTTCCAAACCGAAAAAGAGTGGGTTGGATCAACGCATCTTATTTTGCGCTTCATCACATCGTGAAGATATTGACGTAAGCTGACCTGTAAATCCTCGCACTGTGTCTGCAGGTGTGGCCTTAGAATCATACCTGCCAAAGACTGTGCCTCTTTAAGTGATACCACTTTTGTACTTAGGCGCTTAATCTCATGTTCAGTTGAGTTCAGCTTTTCAGAAATATCGCGAAGAGCTGGTTCTGTATGTGGGGTTTAACAGCACGAAACCAGCATATGATTATGAGAGACGCCGTAGTAGAGGGCTCTAGAAATTGAGACCCCCCTGGGGTTTTTCACGTGCACCCAAATCTGAGCAAACGGGCCTACAACAATTCCGCCTCCATCGTAAATGCATCCGCCACAGCTGGGAATTGATCCCGTGATCTGCGGGTCAGAAGCCGAGTACCTTAGTCGCTAGACTACCGCGGTGGGGCAATCATTATGTTCTTGAAGGACTAAAGACGGTGATGTGAGGTCTTTATATTTATGAACCACGTGACATGCACAGAAAGAGCCATAGTTCTATATTCCTATTCGAGCGTCCTGAATAACGCTGTTATGTAAAGTTGCACTAAAGTTGCTCCCATTGATTTCCGAGGCTATTGTGAAAAATTGTACAGAACACCACGCACGCTCAAATGCTTGGCATGTTTGATGGCGGTGTCGCCGCATCACTTAGATCGTGCGATTCGCGGACTCCCGAGGTTCTGGCTTTTCAGTGGTGAATGCTAGCAGATTCAAAAAAGATATGTGTATACGATCTGAAAATGTAGAAAATGAAAGAAATAGAAACAAGAGAGAATTAATTTCCATATGAACAGCAGTGCTCACAGATAGAGTAACATCAAAAATATATTGGTGTCAGAATTCGGAATTGAAATTTTCAACTAACGATAGGTGGCATGGTACTCATTTTCTACCAATGCAGGAGACACGCCCATGCTAAATACAGCGCAACGTCAGAGCCGTAATCTTCCGCTAGAGACATCACTTACGTAGTTTAAATAAACATTCTAGTGTAAGATAAGATTTTAATACCTAAGGCAGAAACTAAAATATTCCAATTTAGGAATTTTAGCTATTTCAAGTCACTGTTTAGAAAAGTTTCCCGAGTACACATATTTTTATATGTTCAAATACACACGCCGAAGTAGCTTAAGAACAATGGGGCAGCTTTTTACCTGAAACAAAATGCCAAAGTAATCTTAATTTGAATGATAAAGGAGCATAGATTATCAGCATTACGCCGGGATCGAACAATCGCGAATATCCGAGTAAAAGATTGATCCTATTGCTTCCATATTAACAGAAAGAGCGATTTAAAAAAACATACATTTAGTATATATAGTGATACATAGCACATAGAACAATGTTGACAGGGACGCATGTAGTGAGAAGTAAACTAACAACTGCGCGTTTTTAAGCTAAAATTACATCTTCACAGGAAAGGAGTTAGCATAACCGCATCACAAGAAAGGTGTTAACAGAATAACACTATTGCATTCGTACTATTCAAGCACTCTATATATACTTGACATAATGTTTTCCAAGATATTGTTCAACTTTGTCAAACCAACATAGTGCAGTCTGAGCGTTGAAGAAAACAAAGTAAGGACTAAAATCTGCAATAATCATAGATACGGAAGTTTCCGTAATAAAAAAAAAACATCTTGTAGTGTTCATTGCCGGAACTTTACTTATGTTCGTTTCTTGGAAAATGACTATATTTAAGAGTATACGTGCATTCTTACGTGAGTAAAGGTTCTGCTGCACTGACGTCAGCATAGTCGGCGACCTCTAAGCTATTTAAAAAACCTATGAGACACGGTAACTTCAGTGCACCGTCTTTCTTACTTTTACACCATTCAGCATTTACACACAATACTCTTCCTTTTAATTTTTTATTGTGAATGCTTGAACGCGTGTGAACTGTGAGAAACAAACTTCACAACTAAGTAGAGCAGAAAAAAAACCTAAAACATACGAGTGATTCGCAACTTATTACTGCAATTGCGCTTAGAATATATCGTGCACAACATTCGTCATTACCATTTAAGCCCTTCTGAACCTTTCATTCACCTTCAAATGTGAAAAAACACTGTCGTGCAAGTAACAACACCAACTCAGTTGAAATGGAGAAACATGATCAAATCCCTGGAACTACAAAAATACCAGAGAGAAGAAATTTAATCAAACTCATATCTCTATTCCGGCTCCGTGCAGCAAGGACCGCAACGGAAGCCATTTGCCTCGGGCTTGAGCAGTGAGCAAAGAGGCTGCAGCTGTTTCTTGGTAAAAAACGAATCATTCTGACGTGGAATAGCTCATTTTTTGCCTTTTATTTCTGGGCAGTTAGGCTGTAAGTGACGCTCATGACTATGAAACATGCTTTTTGCATATCCGATTGACTGTGTTGGTATTTTTCTTAAAGTACTCAGTATTTTTTTTGGGGGGGGGGAGGGGCAAAGGAAAGAAAGAAACGCAAATTTTTGTACTGTGGGGTATTCCACTTCATTCATCGAACTTGATGTAGGCTTGAAGAGATAAAGTGCAGCTTAAAAAGTCGCCAGAAATGGCTTGATAAATGCATGTAGATGCAAGCCATTTCGAAATATATATATACGATTTACGCTTCAGGAAAACTGAGGCAATAGTGGATTCACCTCACTACTTTTCGTGATACATTGTCTTCACTCCAGTGAACATTATGTATATAGCTACCAGGACGACAACACTGGTGAAAGGCTTGGAAGCAATAACAATGACAAAAAAAGAGCAGTCAGTTCCCTTACTGACACCGCTGAAGTGGCCAAGGCCCACAATGCGACGATGGTATAGCAGCGAAGAATCGATCGCACATTTTCTGTGAGCTTTGCCCTTTCAGTACGTGCAAGGAAGAACTGCATAGATACGTTAAACGGAGCTGACAATTGCCCTTTATTGGAGGTAAAGGCTCTGGAAAAGTGACTGAAGCCCTCCTCAATACTGAAGGTTTTGAATGAGCAAACTGTTGATCTTCTAACGAGCAGCACAGTCCTTAGAAACACACTTGGAGCAAAGTCAAATTATCCATGCTTTGCCTCTTCTCTTTTTGGCTATTATTTCTTTAGTTATGTCTTTGTCTTCAAGGCCAGTGCTTTTGATTTTCCGAATAATGAGAAAACTGCAAAGATTCCACAAAGCTACTCAAAGCTTCGAACACTGGATGATTCTGAAAACTATTCTAGTTACTTATAGATTGCTTCTAGGCCTCAGCTGGGTGATTGGGGTTCTAGGCTGTTGCTAGGCTTTAGTTGGGTCACAGTATGCTGCCTTTACGTTGATTCTCCGTGCTGAGAGGTTCGAGTTAGACTGGAAGCAGTAATTAACATGGCACGATTGCCCAAATTCCAGAGAGAGCTGCTACCACTGAAACTAAGGGTTCATAGCTCTATGCATCATCATCGTTTGCGTAAGCCCTCCGTTGCTTTGAGCTGTCCTTGCAACCATACGTATTTGCCTTTTCCATACTCTTAGTACTCTATAGTTGCAGGTACGTTGGGTTCTTCGTATTGCCGCTATTGTTTCGTTGACATTTTCTGTGCTAAACACTATCTTCTTTCAGTGGACCATTTATGAGTAGTTTAGCCTCATTTTTCTGACACACACCACATTATGATAATTATTTCTTGGGCTAACTGATTCTTTCACTATGTTTAGTGGACCATCGGCATTGGTGAAATCTACACCATTTGTGTGACAGATACATGTTTATGATATGGATATTTCCTGGGTCGACTGAAAAGGCACAATTTGCTAAAGGGGCTCGTTGTTATAAGCTTTGTGGAGAATAAATTCACTACGTAATGAATGCTTCAGACTAAAGTGAAGAGTCATATTTATTGTTTTGATTGATATGTAGGATTTAACGTCGCAAAACCACCATATGATAATGAGCGACGCCGTAGTGAAGGACTACGGAAATTTCGACCACCTGAGGTTCTTGAACATGCACCCACATCTGAGAAGATGGGCCTACAGCATTTTCGCCTCCATAGAAAATGCAGCCACCACAGCCGGGATTTGATCCCGCAACCTGCGGGTCAGCAGCCGAGTACCTTCGTCCCAGGACCACCATGGCGGGGCAGAGTCATATTGAATACACATATCGGAGCACAAGTTTTCTCCTTATAAGGGCAGGTTAGCTGTCAGGATAATGTAAATATTTTAATGTTCTGTTCTTAAAGTCCACGCGCTTTTCTTGTGAGTTTGCGACATTCTTGAGGCACATCGCCGAGCAGATGTGAACTACCTTTGACTTTCTACCTAGCCTCTGATATTCACTTTCACAGTTAAAAACAAAACAAAAAGAAAGCTTGCCAAAAATATACACCTAACTACACTAGCACCTATGTTAGAGGACCCAAAATGTGAGTTATGTGTCGGGCCAGCCATTTTCTATGTACTATTTGTTTTGAGCTTTTCTTTCATATTATTGAGGTACTTCGACTTTCCAACATTGATAAGCCAGCCGAAGTAAAAAGTGGCATCCTCCTTTACATTTCATCTCTTTCTTGGAGAAAAGCAAAGCATGATGTTATTTTTTCTTGCTTGCGCTATTGAACTGATTTGATACTAATAATTTAAGCTAGGATAAATAAAGGTATAAAAAGAAGATTGTCTGGTCCCTTATGTTCCATTATTCGGAAGGCAAAGTGGCGTATTCCTCCGGCACAAAAAAAAAACAGAACAGTAGAGATTAGTTCCTGGAGCTTCACGACGGCACATTTATTTTTTAAGGACTAAAACTAAGTTGTTTGTAGTTTTTTATTTCAGTGAACGTGCAGGCACAGGGGATATACACAGGCTATACGATACTTTGATGTTGCGATGATGTCGCCAAGGAAAGTAAGCTGGTCATCAGTGGAAGGTGACTTCAATGTTTGGGTTGCACGAAAAAGAAAGAACAACACTGTCACACCAATACCAAAATAACACCTCTAACTCTCACCTCACAAACACTAAAAAATAAAAACAATAGTACTAGGCAAAGAGGGACGCGCGTCTGCTACCCATCAAGACGAGCATCCATTACTGTGCTTTTAGGAACCGGCCGTCTATTGGAAACTGATCCGGAAAGCAGCAAACAGCACTCAAGGGAAAAAAAGTGAGGAAGCGTGTCGCTTGGGTGGTGTGAAAGGAAGCAACAAGATGGCTACTGAGAGATTTCAAGCGGTGAGATTGACATCTCTCTCCTAGCCTTTTGCCCTCTCGTGTTTGCAGCCCTTCCGCCTCCACTCTTCCGGTAGGCGCCTGCACGGACCGTTAAAGAGAAGTGATGGAATGACATTCTCCCGAACGCAGTTGGGAGCCCAAGCCGCCATCTATCATTAGCCGCCCTGCTCAACGGCTAACTGAAGCGCCGATTCCGCATCATTTCCACAAAACACACTGGTGATGCAGTGGGTGGAGGTTACGAAAGGCCCTTATCGCAAAATTTTCCCTACATTTCTCGACAGCAGCCGCCTGCCGCAAAGTATACAAGCGTATTGTCTCAGAAAGAAAATGTTGTGGTGAAATCGAATTGTTGCCATTAAAACTTTGCGGTAAACTGTCGTGATAAAATGCTGCTTGAAATGTTGTGGTGAGTTGTGGCGAGGCCCGAACGCACTAGTGCCATGTCTTCAGGTATTACAAGCAACAATAGAAGGTGAAAGTAAAATAGCTGGTGTGTATGCCGACAATATATACCAAGTTATCGGAAAAATAAAACAATAAACTTTGTTAAAAGAATTGTATCATGAAAGACGCTTAGCTGACACTTGAAGACCGAAACTAAGCGAGGGATGAGTTTGCATACGTTAGCCATTGTTGCCTCTAATCAATAGAGGATGATTTGGACAAGGAGCGGAATAACGTAAAACTATTCCCTCCTGCGTGCTGCTGTTCCGGTGTATGCGACGCGGTTCGGCGCTTACGCAAGTTTGCATACAAATCTGCGGCAGCGCTAATGCAAGCCCTTTATCCACCAATCTGCACTACAGTGCCTAAAAAGCGTGTCACCCGCAGTTGCATACACCACTTCCGCAATAACGGCTGAGAGGTTGGCATTCTGAAACCACCGTTGCACTGCGAGAACAAAGTACAGGAAGCGTTTATCAGCGTACACCATTACAGGAATTTATTACCCACAGTACGGTCACAGAACGGAGCTCACCGAGCATTGCAGCCATTACCGTGAAACAGCGTTGAACTACAAATGTCCGTGAACCCTGGGTTCGGTATGGTGCCATTACTGGCCTTTGTCACATCTCTAGCGACGTACGCTACAGTCATCCTTGAGAACAACAGGAAACGTTGTGAAGGGGAGACTTCTTGACTCAATCGCGAAGTTCCAGCTTTCTTGTGATTGCACTCCACGTTTCATTTTCGAACTGTTTTTCCTTGTTGTGTTCTGCGTTTTATCTACAATCGCTTTTATGTGTTTAAGTATACTTCAAAACCATAAACCGTCTAGCTCTTTCACTGCACATATGAACTCAGACAATTCTACCTGCGAATATCCGCAGAATACGGAATCAATGCTCCATGAGGGCACTACGCTCCACTAGTGGCACCATTAACGATGCAGTGATTAATCACTTGCAGTCACCGAAATACATACTTACATGTAAGGAATCGCGCATGCATGCGAGACAGAGTCCGTGATGTATACCATGCACGTGCACACAGAAGCCATTCAGTGATGTTTAAGTTAGGCCGTGCAGGCCTCTCGAACCATTACTCTCCTGCGTTAAATGCATGACTAATCAAGCGTTAATCTATTTACACTCAAACTGTGCACTTCTCCAGCCCGCTTTTTATAAGCGCGAAGGTTTAATATTTAGATACGCCGGTGCGTACAACATTTGTACATATATTCAGTGCCACTTTGCAGCATTTCACTCAATAAAAATTTACAACACAGTAACCTTTCCACCGCATGCTTCGCATTACAACGATTACCAAGGTACGTGTGATCCGCCGAATGTCTTACAGCAGAGCTGTTTTCTCAGACCCTGTGGTGATGTTTTCCCACACATACCGCCACTCTAATCTAGTTCATCACTGTAGGCAGCTTACTGTGGACAAGAGTGGAACATTGATCTGTTCAGTGTCTTGTTGTTCAGTAGCGCCGCATATAAACATTAGTGTCGCTACCACACAGAACACATTTACGTAGGATAGCAGAGTACCTGTTATTCGGATAAGGTGAGTGCTTGTGGTAGGAAGGTTGATATTACCAAAACCAATGAAGAACAGAGAAAGAGACTGCTTGCGTATTACACCTGCCTGTAGACAGAGTCCTGATTGCTATCAAACATCCAGGATTTTATGAGTGTGTAGTGGTGAATCTCGTGTGTCTGGAGTAGAATGCATACTCCGGCAACATAAAAAGTGAAAAAAATTGTGTGCCCAAAATATGTAAAACAGACTAGCGCTACTATATCAGACAAAGAAAAAAATTATAGGAATATGCACAGAGGAAAGTGGGGACAGTGGCCTCTGCAAGCAATAGTAATGCATTGTTCTGGCAGTGCAAACAGAAAGAAAAGAGAAAGTGATGAAGAGTTATTTATGCTTTTCGCCTCATAACTTCCCACTTCATCCCACCCTCTCATCGTGTGGGGCCGCTCTCTACTTACTGGGTCGTCCATTTGCTGATCTCTCTAGAAACTGGGGCCGCAACTGGCGTGCTGACCCTTTGCCAGATTACGTACCCACCAAACTCACACGCAAAGTGAGTACTGCGAGAGCTCTTCTTGCAGGGAAGTCTACTAGCATGGTCTACTTGCTGACAGTGGTCCCACTTATGGTGACGAAGCGGAAGCGTAGGTGTAAGCGGAAGCGTAGGTCCGAATATAAGGCTGCTGTTGCACTTTCTCTCTATTTTAGGAACAAAGCTCCTTAAGATCGCGGCTTTTTCGTTGGCGGGGGGGGGGGGTTGCCGTAGCAGCCGCTGACGATGATGCTGATGAGGGTGAAGGACAAGCGTGTTCCAGACCACACATTACCCGTCTGCCATCACGACGTAGTACATGGAAGGTAATCGCAATATGCCATGACGATGACGTTCATGACGAATAAAATGAAGCTGCTGCTGCTGCTGCTGCTGCTGCTGATGATGATGATGATGATGATGACCGGCGGTGGTGTCGTCTACAACCCCACTGCGCACCCTGACGTGTCGTGCCGCATGTTCGCGTCTCGTGCATGAACAGGCAAGTGTCTCAAATTCGCAATAGTCCCGTGCTCTTTTTCTGTAGATGAGTTGCTTTTCTGCATTTTTTGGCCTTCACAAGCCATTAAGCAGCAAGTTCAAGAAAAAATTTTGCTACGGCTGTGCTACGCCCAGCTAGCGCGTCTAGATAGTCGAGTGATTAACACATGGGATTTCGAAAAGTGAGCAGAAGCGTCCGCATCTCGCGGCACGAATAATTTTCTAGTCCTGAAATTTACCTCGTTTCTTTTTTTTTCGCCCCCTCTTTTTTTTGTAGCCGTTTCCTGGCTCATTTGAGTTACCAAATGTAAGAAGCTATTTCTGGGCAGGAGGTGTTAACTGGTACAAAAAAGAACAGAGCATTACATAGACGAAATATGGGAGGGGTGGTTCACACGTGTACAATATATATGGTGCTTTTCCTCGTTTAGCTTCTGCGAACACGTGTGTGCAGAACTATTGGTAACCGAAAGGTGACAATATATAAAAAACGTTTCCCTAGACTTCATCATTTGCAGCTGTGTCTTAAGCCAGGTAGTACCGGCGCCAACAACTCGCAAATTCCTTCTCTCGAGTGAATAAACTCCAGCAAGCATAGTCCTATGGCGCCAGCCTTCCTCTGCTGGAATTGTTGCTGAACCACTTGAACGCGAGGGTGTAAAGAACTGCTGACACTGACGCAGTAAAACTGGGCGGTAGTAAAGTTTCACTTTATTTCCGAGAGCACGATGAAAAACTGATCTTTACTGTCCTCTACACTGGTCTTGACATCTTATGTTCCCAGCACAGTGCTGAGGGCCGGACATAGTAAGACGGGGGCTCTAGATACGGCATTGCCGAATCGCGCAATAATTCTTCGGGGAGGAGAAGCTCAATGGGAGGTGTGAGGCTTTAGTTTGAATCACCACACCAACTACTGAGTCAGAGAAGCGGATTTTGTTGTTAATACTTGATGGCAGTTTACGTAGGTCGGTCTCTTATGCAGGGTGTTTTTTTTTTCAAAGACAATGCAAATTTTACTTAAACATCACTTTAGAGTATATAGGTCACTGTCATATTCATGAAGAACATCTACAACCGGGCCGAAAAACACTGCAGCGTCTAAAGTTATATCAAAAGGAACAATGAAGCAAATATTGCTTAAGTCTTTTAATATTCAATTGAGGTTCGTTGGATGGTAGGGTTGTGAGAATGTAGCAATTTATAGCATGCTGAATTGTTAAATTACTGAAGAACTGAAGGTAATTACTGTTAATGATCATCGAAATTCTATAGGCTCCGATCCGGGTGATACCGAAGCTGAGCATGCCGAGTGCGATGTGTTATATCAGACCGTCGCTGACGTGATCAACTTTGAAATTACCTAAACTGGAGCACACGTACCTGACGATGACGTCTAGAAAGATGTGTCTTTTGTTTTTCTGCTTAAATCCACGACAACTGAGGTTCGATGTCACCTGTAATGCAACCGGGAATGTTTAAGAAACGCTATTTTTTAATGGTGTGCGTGCACGGGTGAATTCTCAGTGGGGATTCGGAAAAGTTACAACACGCTGGCTTGCCCCACACAAGTTTGTGCATGTCTTCGAGTGTTTCACCAAAGTGAAGGCCTATAATGTAAAGCTAAGTCGAGACAGAAAAATACGTCTAATGTATTAGGCCTGAGCATAACTAATACGTGAGACTTTAGTTTTGATGTTGTTTTCAAGCTTGTTAGTTTGCCAAACATTTAAAAAAGAGGGACGTCTAAAATCAGGGAAATGTTGCCGCAAACTTTTTACACCTGATTCGATTGTCAGAAGTTTGTTGCAGCTAACAGTAGCGACGAAACTTGAAGCGTCGGAAACCCAGCTCCTGAATAAAACAAACAGATCTGTGTGTTTTAGTGTGGTGCTTCGAGGCGGATGAAATGATTTCTGCATAATTAATCATTTATTTTTTGAAATAAACCTGATTATTCAATTTGTACGTGCCATGCCTAACGAAATCGCATTGCATACACTCAATTATAAGACAATGTATCAATTTTAATTTAACCTGCAACAAGTGCTAGTTAACCAATCATGTAGGTGCTTCTTCCTTGTTTCACGGAAAAATCGCATTCAGTAAAAGCCCATCCACATCACACCAGCTTAGTCAATAATATGGTAAAAAAAATGCGATCTTTACATTAAAAGTTGGTACCCTACAACTTCAGCACCTTTTTGTGTCTGTTCTGTTTTTTTCTTAAACACAAATAACATAGGAAGAAAAAATGTTAGATGGACCTACATTATATCACGCCCTGAACGCCTTCCCATAGTGCACGCATCTTGTCCACCTTACCCACCCTAAGAGTATTGGCAGATCGCAGGATGATCCGCTTTATGAATTCCGCGGCAAAAAGAAGTCCTGCTTTTATATCTCTTTGTTCCAGTTTGCGTCTTTGATGCATGTGGTCAGAAATAAGCTGAATAAAAAGTGAGGCTGTAAAAAGAAGTGCGCCTTTTTGGGCAAATCATCGTTGGCGTTTGCTTGAGGAAAATAGAATCGTCGACGTCACACGCAGCGGCTACCACGTTAATAGGCCTATGGCAGAGCACACCAAAATTGCTTCCGTTTTCTCTTTTGCGGCCACCACTGTAATTCTTACTACTACCCACTGAGTTGGGACAGTTGAATCTTTTCTGGACGGATTGCTAACACGCACACAAACTGCCGTGAGAGCGTCTTTCCTCAATGCATCTAACTGGTTTTTTGACTAGTCTGTTCTGGCGCATTAGTAGCGAACGTAAGTTGCCTATAATATAGTTACTTTGGTCGGTTTGCGCCGTAAGTGATCACTTGCTCGACTCCCCCCCTTCCCCCTCCCTCATTCAACTGCTTTTTCGTAGTTGAAGTGCTACGTAGGACTTTTGAGTGCTTTTGCTTTTATTACTAGTACTTTAACGCCGAGCCACTTCAACAGTACCAAGCACAGCGTTCGCTTCTCGTTGAACGTAAGGAACAGCGTTTGCAAGCACCATTTTTTGACATAACCGAAATCTTCTCATCGTGTCATGTCACTTCATAGTGATCGCAAATCGGTCGCTCTGATGCGACACCAATATACAGCCTTTCAATGGCTGTTGGATTCTGAAAGGTCCGGTTGTTTTGCATTGGAATAATGTCGGGGCAACTGTAAATTCAGTTTCTGCACGCGGAAGCGGAGAAATAATTGAGGACTACGCATACAGCGGCGCTCGAAATACCAACCACCAACGCCTACTCCGGGTGCATTGGAACAAAGTAGACTCGCGACCCGTTTTTTTAAACTAGATTCTATGATCACAGGCATGTGTGCAGAAGGAGAAGAGAGTAACGGAAACGCTATTGAATACCAAAAATCTACAGATCTCGTTACCGTGGATGTGGTGGTGGTGGCGGTTGTGGTGTTGCAACAGGCGGGATGGGTGGATGAATGGATGGATGGGTGGATGGATGGATGGATGGATGGATGGATGGATGGATGGATGGATGGATGGATGGATGGGATGGATGGATGGATGGATGGATGAATGGATGGATGGATGGACGGATGAATGGATGGATGGATGGACGGAAGGAAGGACAGATGGACGGACGGACGGATGGATGGATGGATGGATATGGCTGTACCCTTTAGATCTGGTGGTGGTTAACGCCCCTAAGCCGTAATACTTGGTGAACCAAAAACTAGATTTCTTTTTTTTTCTTTTAAATCGTGAAGTTGAGGACACTTACTTTGTAGTGAAAGGTTTATTTTTCACTCGTGCCTTGACTTTAGCCACCAATCAGATAACCTCCTTCTACTTAATTCTACCCGCTTAAAGTCTATTATGCCTTCCCTGTCCCTAAATACCAGTGCTTTGAAAAACTCTGCTCCATCCTCCTTAACTATAGGGTGAAGCCCTTTACAGAACATTATCAAGTGTTCGGCAGTTTACTCCTTATTTGGCCCGATATGTCTTTGATATGTATTTGGCCCGATATGTCTTGGTTCGCAATACTTCCGTCCTTGCCTCAAACAGTGAAGAACTACCCCGAGTATTATCATAGACCCTTTCTTTGACAATTTCCTGCTCAAAAGTTCAATAGATCTTTAGTGCGGACATATTAATCATGCCGATTCTCCCCATATCGGTCTAAGCTTCTTCTCCTTCTGCTTAACCAATTATTTTTTTTTTGGTTGGGCCCCCTGCTGTTTTCTAAGTATCTACCAGTCGATTTTCTGGTGCGCTTCCTCCATTTTCTATCGACATTCTTCGTGTACAAGTAGCTGAGTACCTTCCTAACCAAGGGCTCCTCCCCCAATTCTCTCAATCACTTCTCAAATTTCATCTTGCTGCTAGCTTCTTTGCCTTCAAATGATGTCCATGCCATATCACCTTGTACTCCCTGATTTGGTGTATTCCCGTGAGCTCCTAAGCCAGGCCTACTTATTCCACGTTGCTTAATTTGTAATCTTGCTTGAACTTCTGATCTCATGCACAAGACCACATTTCCGAACGTCAGACCAGGAACCATGATCCCTTTCCATATCCCTTTCACAACATCATACCTAATGTAAATCCACAGTGCCCTGTTTTTCATCACTGCTGCATTCCTTTTTACCTTTAGTCTTCACGTGTATTTCGCGTTTTCCTTTGGTACTCGGTCCCATTGCTTATCCATTCGCCCAGATATTTGTATTTATCTGTTATCTCTAGCGTAGAAATGAACCATTTTCAAGCCCACTAGCACCGCCAACGGGCGCGCAAGCGCTTATGGGAAGTTGGTATGCCAGAGCGGCTGCCTTGACGAGCTCGCGCGCGCCTCATGTTTCGAATTCCCGCTTGCACCGTGCCAGCGCTTTTCAAATCAAGCGAACTCGGCAAGGTGTGATATTTTACTCTGTGATTCACTCAGAAACTGCAGTGTTTGGGTGCGATGGCATGTCAACAATTTGCACTTGTTCCCAGGTTCAACCAGCTGAGTGGCTGAGAAGCGTCAGTTTGACCATCAGTTAATTATTATTATCCTTCCGGCTTCGACATAACAAAAAAAATACAGTACAACTTCGATCCCTATAAAGTGCAAGAAGTACATGTCTACAAATTCACGAAAGCATTAAGAATAAATTGATGTATTTGATGCTTTTTACGAGTAAGTTGTACGGTCTGGTTTATTTAAAAAGTTCTTTAGAAATAAGCAGATCTTCTTAAAATAAAGTACATTGAATAGACCACTGTTAGCCGTTCACAGAATATGCATCTGCCAACTTACCATGAAACTGCAACTTCAGATTGAAATAAAGCCTACAGGGAAAAAAAAGAAGAAGAAGCATGACCAGGGAAGAAATATGCACACCAGAAACGCTCATTCACGACTAAAAGGTTATCGCACGTGTTAAAGAAAACATAAGAGAAAATTAGGGTGCGTCACGCATGTCACAAATAGGTACAAAAAGACTAACATGGATTAATTAGGTGAAGTGTCTTGTGTTGTAGCGATAGCGAAAGTGAGTTGATTTATTCAAGGTGCGGTGTTTCTCATGATATGTCTCCAATATTTCTCGCGTGGTCTGGATAGGGTGACTCTGCAAGATTACCAGGCCTCCAAAGATGAAATCGTTTTTGAATTACTGAAAATTCAATGTAAGAAGAGATGACTTCATTCTACGAATTTCGATGCTCTGTGTGCGTATTGATACATCAATCAGTCTGACCGATCTATATATGTTAACACAAGATGAATTCGAATAGTAACTCTTGCACAACAAGTGAAAGAACAATTGACATGCTTTTATAGTACTTTTCTCTGCCTACTGCAGACCCCAGTGGCCTTTTGAGCTCTACGAAAGAAATGTTACTAAGTAAAACACTACCTTCTCCTAGCATCGCTTTTAAACTTTTTTTTCAGACTGCGCAAAATGTGTGCATAGATTAGGTGCAACATTCCCACTTTCTTCGTGGGTGGAGGTCGTCCGAAGTATTTATTATTTTTTTTGCAGTGCGAATGAGCTGTCCACAAACTGATGCAATAATATATATATAGGCAAGACACTGTGCCTTCTTGCAGCTGCAAACTATTGCTCATGTAGCGTTCGAAAGTTTCTTTTTCTTTCTTTGCCGAGCGTAGGTACGATATCATTATTCCTCACTAAACTACATTTGATTGCGCCAACGTGAAATTCAGCAGTGGTCGCACTCAATGCGCAATATACTGCCACCAAACAAGCTCTGCAGACACTGAAGCATCTTGTAAGAAACCAAATATTATTAAGCAAGGTATCTCTCACGTGAATTCTAGTTCCATTCCTTCGTCTTTAAACACGTTTTGAATGTGTGTACTTTTCTTATTTGCAGTGCGTGGTTTGTCAACGAAAATTTTTACAAATTTGTAGCTGTAACACTTCTTTGCAGTATTGCGTTAACGACCCAATAAAACTGCGATGGTGATAGAACCCACACCGCTTTATGAGGAGTTAATTGTTGAATAATTACGAATTCTGTGTTCCAGCTCACATTCTGGACGACAGCATGTTTTGAACACATATTGCCGTGACATATTGCCTGCATTGAAACAACGCGCCCATCACCGCGCGCACAGGGGCATACATGCGCGCCGTGTAGTGTTGCGCAGAGACGATTAATATAGCACGAGAACCCAGCTGGCCCCGGCTGATGTGCGCCACGCGCTTGGGACTCTTCTAGTAGAAGAAGGAGACATCTTTGGTGTTCACCTACCGAATCGGTGATTGTAACCTTTGCGGGAACGATAAGACCATCTGAAATTAAAGCTTGGCCTCTTATCTATAAGGTAGAGCCTCTATCCCCTAAGCCACTGCAGTGTTTGAATTGTTGGAGATATGGCCACAGCGTGAAAGGGTGCAGATCAACTGCCAGATGTCGACTATGCGGAGAAAATCACGACAGCCTTAAGTGCAACTTGACGGAAGAGAAGTGCTGTTTATGTCATGAAGCGCATCCTGCAGACTTTTTAGATTGTGAGGCGAAAGAACGAGAAGTAAAGCTGCTGGAAATTGTGGAACGCAGGCGTTGCTCCCGGAGGGAAGCTGTGACTGAATTACAAGAACGATCGAAAGGTTACGCAAGCGTAACAGCACGACATACCACTGCTACGGATGCATCGTTAGCAAAATATATAGCAGAGGCTATAGAGAAGGCAACGGAAAAGGCGATGGAGCGTCTTGCCAGCAGTATTATTGGAATCGTGGCTGAATTGTTAACAATTCAGTTGACCCAAATTATTGCTTCAGCGTCTATGAAAAATCCGACTTCACAGGATTTGGAGGTTTCAAAGTGTGCCGGTACAGAAAAACCGATAGCTCCTACACGATGCGCATCTCCTAAAGCAGGACCCTCCAATAAGATACTGCGGGCAGATCCAGAACCCGTATCAGATGACACTGATGAATTCACAGATATGGATGCGGAATCTCATTATTTCTTGAAGCGTGCCAGATCTCTCTTATCGAAAAAGTCTTCACAGAAATCAAAATCTAAAAAGTTCCTGTCAAAGAAAGACGTTTTGAAAAACCTCTCCAAGAAAGACTTTTTGAAGAAAGATCTTTAGGATCAAGCAGTCTCTGCGGCGGGTTTATAGAGTCAAAATAGGCTCCTTAAAAGTATTACAGTGGAATTGTCGATCAGTAGGGTCGGCTACCACAGATTTATAGTGTATTTCTTCGCAAATTTCCCCAGATATTATTACTTTACAAGAAACTTGGCTTACAAATCGACAAAAATTTTACCTAAAAAATTATCGCTTATTTCGTTTAGACAGACCTAGCAGAGGTGGTGGACTTGCCATTTTTATATTAACTAAGTTTAGCCATAGAGCGAAGATTAACTACCTGTGCATGGATTCTAACTATGAAATTATGGTATTAGACATCACTCTGCCAGGCTGTTCCCCTTTTTCTTTTGTTAACGCATACTTTTCGGTAGGAGTACAGGACACAAGATGCTTAGATGCAATGTTAGCTTCCCGCAGGAAGGATGTACTATTAACTGGTTACTTTAATTCACACCACGTGTCTTGGGGTTTCAATCATGATGTAAATGGAAGGCGCTTGTGGGAATGGACTGTTGATAATAACTTATCTCGTGTAAATTTCCCCACTGTTACGTTTATTAGGAGACAATCAAAGTCGGCGATAGATCTGACCTTTTCCAGCTCCTCACTAAAGATTTCGTCGTGGAAAACATTACATTGCGCAACAAACAGTGACCACCTTCCTATTAGCTTCGATATTAACTTTCCCGGGATATTTTTAACTGGTAAAATTGGCTCGTTTGTAAATTATGAGCGTTTACAAAAAGACTTAAAGTCTACTTTGGTTCTTCGCAAGGACATGCAGGAAGACATTCGGGCTATGAGTCTGTGTGCGGTATTGAGAAGAGCAATAAAAAAGTATTTTTCAATAACTTCAGGCACAGGCGGGTCATTTAGCCCATGGTGGAACGCTGATTGTATGAGGGGGTATAGAAAACGTAAAGCGGCGTGGAAGCAACTTATCCACAACCAATGCCCAAAAAACTGGTGTGACTATAAACACGTGGCAGCAGATTTTAAACGTACAGTACGCAAAGCAAAAGATGACTATGACACTAACAAACTTAGCTATCTTTCAAAACCACACACCGGAAAAGCGCTTTTTAGATTTTTGCGTTCCAAAAAAATTATACCACCATCAGACAATATTGATTCTTCAATTCTGTCACCTAGCGAACTCACCGAAGTATTAAAAAATGTTGCTAAAGGATTAGAAGAAAGATTCAGATCAACAATGCCAAGACACATAGTAAAGCCAATTGCAGGGGAAGAGTTCAATGAGTTGACATTAGCGGAACTAGCGGGTGTAGTGAGGCACTTACCTCCTACAGCACCTGAACCAGATGGAGTAACTTCAGCAATAATAAAAGTACTATATGACATTTCCCCACATGAACTCTGTAATATGGTTGATTACTCTTTGAAAAATTCTTGGATGCCGGCGGATTGGAAACTTTCCAAAATAATTTCGACACTTAAAAAACAGGGACTTGGGTATACACTTGACAATGTGAAACCAATTTCTCTTACATCTAATTTGGTTAAACTAACTGAAAGAGTTTTGAATGCACGTGTAATAAAATACATTGAGGAGAAATCAATACTGAACCCCAGTCAAATTAGCTTTAAATCGGGATGCTCCATATGGTGTGCGCAAGCGGATTTGGAGAGTCGTATACAGTTGGCTAGGCGTAGAAGAGAGTATTGTGCAGTAGTTACTCTGGATTTGGCCAAGGCGTATGACAAAGTGGAGCATAAAATACTAATAGAGAAGATGGAAATGTCACACTTACCAAACTACATGACAGCATGGGTAGCAGAGTTTCTAAGGGAGAGGGAGTTTTATTGCTTTCAAGGGGGTTGTTTTTCTAACAGATATCGACAATACCGTGGCGTACCACAGGGGGCAGTGCTCTCACCGGTGTTGTTTAACATCTTCCTCAGTTCGATTACAACACATAGCGATATTCATTTATATGTTTATGCAGATGACATTGCTTTCTTTGAGACAAACAGTGATTTGCAATTACTTTATCAGACATTACACAATTACCTAAACGTGATAGAGGAATGGCTTGAAAAAATTGGAATGTCTCTAAACGTAAACAAAAGCGCGCTTCTAGCGTTCTCGTTCAGGGTTCCTGTCAACATCTCGTTGATGTATGACACAGAGCAGATTCCCCAGGTGGATTCACTCAAATACTTAGGCATCATATATAACAGCTCATTATATTAGAAAAGCCACATCGATCACATTGCGTCCAAAGCAACACGAGCCATGGGGTGGGTACGCAAGCTCAGCAACATAAAAAGGGGGTTGCGAAGAAATACATTGGTAATGGTCTATAAAATGTACATTCGTCCTGTCATGGAATTCGGCTGTGTCTTATTTTCGGGCAGTGCGACATATAAAATGAGACCGCTAATACTATTAGAAAGGGAGGCTTTACAAATGTGCCTTAGACTGCCCAAGTTTGTTGCTAACAATGTGCTATACATGGAAGCGCGTCTACCGTCATTGTTGAATAGATTCAAAATACTTACTATCCAAACATTTTTAAAACTATACACTGTGCCCCAGAGGACATCGTTTTATGCTTTTATTAAAGAACCAAGTTTATTTTTTGAAACTTGGTGGTCACGATTCCTCTTCCCACAGATCTTGTTCGTTCAAGCGCTGCTAGAACCACTGAACGTCAAAATCAAACATATTTGTTCAACAAGAAACGTTAATTTAGATATTAAGATAGAATTTAAGAATATTTATTCCTCTAACGCAAATCAAATTCCATTTCACTAGTTAAATGATCGGCTGCAGGATTACTTGGCACATGTGAACATGAACAACATAATTGCGACTGATGCATCCGTATCAAATGAAAAGGCTGCGGCAGGTATCTTCTCACGTTCCCTGGACTGGTCCTTTTCGGTTAGACTCCCATATTACACACCAATATTCATAGCAGAACTATTTGCTATTGTACTGGCGCTACGGAAACTTCCTTTGGGTGAATCGGAAGCAGTCGTAATTACAGATTCTTTTTCAGTATGTGCTGCTCCGTCTTCAGGAACCAACTTAACACTTATGCACATGTTTCGACAACTCATACCGACAAACTTGAAAAAACTGCAGCTCTTATGAGTATGAGGCCATCGTGGCATATATCTCAATGAAATGGCGGTTGCACTAGCCACAGTATCTCTTAGCGGTCCCCTTATCCCGATTTTGCCTGATACGGCTTACGCAACAGCAATAAGGTTTAGAAACTTCTGTTTTCATGAATACGACTGCTACTCATTGGATAAATATCGAGATTTCGCACATCTAAAATGCCGCTGGAATAGACAGTGATGTACAACACGGCACTTGGAAGTTACTTTTACAAGATTGCGTTGCAGAATTCCTCAACTGAATTATTATTTGCATAAAGTTGGTCTAAAGGCGTCACCTTTATGTCAGACTTGCGAAGAAATGGAAACAATAGACCACTTCTTTCTGTTCTGTCGCCGATATTCTCATCAGCGGAAAAGACACCTGGTAGCTCCACTTGAAAAATTGGGATTAGAATTATATGTGGCAGTAATTTTGTCGTTTGGCAGCATTAAATTTGGTTATACCCACAGGGACGTCTGCTCTGTGGTATTTGAATACATAATTGAAACAAGCGATTGCCATGTTAATCTGCCTATATATATATATATATATATATATATATATATATATATATATATATATATATATATATATATATATATATATATATATATATATATATCATTTTAGACCCACCATTACCTCTGTCTCATATCGCATCTGATAGCCTGCATCGCTCCCTGCTCAGATATACTCCTTTTTCGATTTTAGGCTTTTCTTTCTATACTTTTTTTCAGCCCAAAACTAGGTTTTTTTTAAAAACCATTAGCTTTTTAGTTAAGATCCTGCCACCTGGTTCTTGGCCGATCCCCCTTTGTGGGTGTGCGCCAGAGTGTCAAGGATCATCATCATCATCATCATCTGCTGTAAGGTGCTACGACCATAGTCCCTTTGAGTTGTGGGCACAGGTTCGCCCTTTACTAAATACGTTTTATTACACCCTGAGTCCTTCAACATCGTTACAATATGTCGGTACGCAACAACTCGCACGCCGCTCATCTTTTACGCACACTCGTCCAGTGATACTTGTAGTGACAGTGTTATCATTTTCACATTTCTTGCGTAGATATACATGCAGGTGCGTGTTCGGATCCCATTCGACAAGCGGCGGCATGTTTCGTTATTTTGCGCTCGCACGGTGCCAACGACCAGCAGGCGGATGAAGGGCCGGTTCTCTCGGCGTACCAAATTTCCTCATAATGCTCCGCGCACCCGTGGTGCGTTCTGGGATTGCTTAAAAAAGGTACATTGTTGAACCTGAGCATCCCATCAATTATTGGCATGCGCCACCTAATGTCACTGACCCCATTGTATCACAGGAATACCATGACGATCAGTTGCACAATCGGGCTCGTTGCCGTGGGTCCTTCGTGAAAAAAGGACACCATGAACTCTCCCCTGCCGGGGACAATCATTTTTCAACCCTGTGTATGTTTGCTGCCTTTTCTCTCTCAAACCACGAGCAGAGTCAAATAAAATATTCGTTGTCACTGATGTGGCCACAAAAGGCCCAAAACGAGAAAGCGCCTAACCCAGTCTTGAATTGCGTGCTCTTTCAAGCGTGCTCGTGATTCCGTTCATTCTTCTTTTCTTGTGCCTCTTTTCACGCTAAATTCTTTCCCCCCGTACAGGGTAGTGAACCGGACGCTTGTCTGCCTAACTTGCCTTCCTTTAGCGATTTCGTTTTGAGTTGAGACATATTGCGGGTGCACGACAAAGCAGCTCCAGTGTATTAGGCGCCAAGAACGCGCGGCTGACTTTCATGCGGACCTTATAGAAAATCTCTAAATAGTGTTTCTGTATGTATTGTGTGTTCATAGCTGTATATATTATAGTTATGATCCGGCACCTGGACCAGCATGTCAGGTGAAAAGCCAGCCAAACATCTCCAGCGGATAAAATGCGGTATGCCTAAGAACGGCAAGGCTGACGAGTAGATTCACATGACGCACAATAGTACTAGGCTCCCGTTAATAGACAGTATGGCTGATAATGTTCACGCATAAGTGAACTATCGAGAAAATTGGGAAGTCGCAAATTTCGAGTTCATTGAGGAGGAAACTTGTGTTGTGAAGAGTAAAATGAATGATTTCAGAGGAAATGTGCCCAACTGCACTCTTTTGTATAGCAAAGAGGGTTATAGCTTGTATGCCCCCCAAAAAACAAAGAAGGACCGGCTTAAACCGCTAGCAGAAGTCTTTTCGCTCAAAAAAATAGAAGCACTCCAGAATTCCATACATGAAAAATTGCCGAAATCTCATTTTCCTGGCAAACTGGCAAAACAAGCACACGCAAGTTTGTCGCAGAGCACACTAAATAGAACACCTAGATCGCCGGATCATAAGTTGTTTGCGTCACATTCATTCGATGGTACCAAAAGCCGTAATGAAATCGGTCACTTGATAATGACGTCTCCTGAAAACGTCAGGAATTTTATGAAACGTGAGATGTAGCATACCAGTGGTTTTCTATGCCACAGGCATGCTATCTCTATACACAGTAGCTTGCCAGCAAAATATTTGTTCTAATTAGGAGTGTCTTAAGCTCTTGGTTGGTTGCATGGGTTCATTCTCTTTCACTCTCATGATAGTAATAGTGATTCAGCGTTTATTTAGTTATTGCAATGATAAACGAATACAAATAAACTCATTCGAAGTTCACTGTTCTTTGCTAAATATTAGCTGTGATCTGTAGTCCCTCGTTATATACTGTCACGTGGTCGTGTAGTTGACGAAGACAGCCGTCAGCGGGTCAAAGAAAGATACTTTTATTGGCCGAACTTTTGGGCATGAAACTGAGAGTCACAGTATACAGCAATACCTACTAGAACATGATACCTACTAGAACAAACGGAGTGTCTGCCATCGATAAACCTGACAAGCGGTGATGTGCGTCGGCATATATACGTGTACCATCAAATATTCGAGCCTTATTCATAGCGGCGGGTGATTGGCGTGGTTTGCAAAAGTTAGTTCGCGTGTTTTATGCGAGGCAGCCCTTAAACATTTATTGAGCCGATAAAAAATTCATCTTTTAGTCACTTGCATGAACGTAAACGTCCTTGTTTGTTCGCGCATTGGGCTAAAAGATGAATTCGTTCCAAGTAGGCCGGCTAGCAATTTTGCGTTACGAAACCTGAAGAAAGCAGCGTGTCAATTTACGTAAAATGGAGGCCAGGTGTTGCGAAATACATTCCGTTGTGTTTCGTGCATTTTCCTACGATAAATGAAAGTCGACAACCATCTTCGCTTTCTCAGTTGACTGTATTGATGCTTTCTCCACCCCACCAAAACTTCTTGCAGAAAAGGGTTTTTCTACAGCCTCTGTAAACTGGGGCACTGCATTCCTTACGCCATCAAAATATTTCTGCAATGCCTGTGCGATACACCCTTCTTCTTCGAAGCGATGATGTCTTGATGGCGTCACCCTGACTTCTCTTTCCAAAGCGAATTTTGACCTTGTCCGACTGATGACTGCACTTCCTGACGTCATCAGCATACGTGATCGTCTTGTGAAACGGTGTCAACATTTGTGACGTCCTAGCGACGCCAGGATGACCTCCTTATGACGTCATAATTGTAACGGTCTAGCAATGTCCCGAGAACGCGGAGTAATATTTTCCTAGAAATGCTTCGAGGAAAAGGGAGTACAGTATTCCACAATCACCTACCAAGGCACTTCAACAGTGGGGAGTTTATTCAACCAACCCAAGCGAGTGCTGTACACCTTTTCAGAGGAGCAGTCTTGAATCCCTGAGCTGCAGGGGTGAAGAAAGTGTTCTCAGTGTTGCCATCGTGCCTAGGGCAGAGCGTGCCGTAGATGTACACATGGGTGTAGTATGTGCAATAGGCGCCTGCCTTCATTAAAAAGTAACTCAAGACAGAAAAAAACGGCTGATCCCACGCACAGTGCGAATCGATGATTTGCGAAGCACAGATAAGAAAGATTGATATGTCACTTTAAAACCATCACAATGTTACGAGGCAGAAGTAAATGATGCCGTACATGACTTCCATGTCATGGTTATCATGTTTGGATGTGTCGTTTACCTTCGTCATTTGTTCACGTCACGTGATATGAAATTTAGCATGTGTAGAGCTAGCGAAATGACCACGAACACGTTAAGAGCGTGGTATGTTGTCATGTTCTTACATGACTCGCGTGTCAGGATTATTGTGTTGGCACCAGTCATATTTCATCATTCATTGACGTTAGGTAACACCATATTTCTTATATGTGGAGCTAGCAAAATGGCCGTGAGCACATCATGAGGGCCGAATATACCCAAAATGTAGCGTTGAAGCGTGCCCGCGCTGCGCACAGCTACGCTACGTTAGCAAAACGGGAGCCTTCTATGGTGTGACGCCAGGTGCGACTGGTGTGACCAGCGTCCGTCAGTGCGGCCCGACGGCAACCGGCGCGAAATTTGCGCCGATGCGTTACCCAGGAACACTGCGTTCTTTCTTTTTGTGACGGAGGTTCAGCGGATGCCCTGAAACACTCATGCGTCAAAGCAACGCAGCGCGAGGAGCGCATGCGAGTATATGGCAGGACTGGTGCCTGGCATGGCAACGCCGGCGTGACGCTACAAAATCAACGCCAGTGAATACACACACCGCGTCACGTCGAAATGTATTGGCGCATTGACTGTGGCATGTCGTCATGTTCTCACCTGACAGCATCTCATGATTATCGTGTTGCACAAGTGACGTACCTTCGTCATTCATTGAGGTCACGTAATACCAAATTAGGCATATGTGAAGCTAGCGAAATGGACGCGAGCGGATCATGAGTGTGACATGCAGTCATGTTGTTATATGACACGCACGTCGTTATTAACATGTTTGGATGTGTCATATACCTATGTAGTCCGTTCGCGTCGCGTAATACCGAGTTTCGTACATGTGAAGCTAGCGGAACAGTGGCGAGTGCATCATGAGCATAACAGTTAGTCATGTTGTTACATGACACGCATCTCATGTTTATCATGTTTGCACCAGTATCATACTTTCGTCATCCATTCACGTACCATAATACGAAATTTGGTATATATGACGCCAGTGAAACGGCAGTGAGCGCATCATGATCGTGGCATGTATTCGTGTTGTTACATGACAGGCATGTCATGATTTTTATGTTAGGGTCTGTCGCTTGTGTTTGCCATGCAATGATGCCATACCATACCAGTTTTCCACATGCGATGCGAACAAAACTACCGAAGGAGCTGCAGGACCATGAAATGTATATCATGACTTTCTTGATATACATGTCTTGATTTTCATGTCATGACAGTCAAATATGTTCTTCATACAGTGATATTATGCCATATCAATTTTCGTATTGAGACCATCATCGAAACTGCCAGGAGAACTAAAAGTCTTAGGCGGCTAGATAGATAGATACGCTCAAAGTCGCCGAAGTTCGCTAAGAAATGCTTCACATTTAAAACTGCGTATTTCAAGAACAGACCATCTGGCTATCACTGTGTCGTGTACGAGTGCACGTGCAGTCAGCGCAAGAGAAGCCATCTTGAGTGAAATTGTGCCTGCAGAAAAGTACGCCACGCGATGAGTGTAGGTGGGATATGTTCGAGCAGCACTGCTTTCTGTCGTAGCCTGAATTGAGAAAGCAGTGTGTGTCGTCATTGAAACGAAAGACCTTCCGAGTGGCCTGAAACGCCTCTGTTCACGCCAACTCGTTGGCGGTAAGAAAATCGTCGATAACACTGTCCATGGACTGCATCTTGGATACGTAAAAAAGGTACAAACAGGGAATGAATGAATGAAACCATGTTTATTCCACTTTGTTCGCGCCGAAGGCGCTGCGGTGGACAGTCAGGGCACTATAGCAGGGGGGGGGGGGTAGAGCTGCCTCCGTTTTATTACCGGACGTCATGGAGGCAGCTAAGTGGGGGCCGCTTGAATGGCTTGAATCTTGTGGCTGTCGCGGAGCCGGTCGCCAACCGGTGGCGCGGCCGGGTCCTGGAGGAACATGATGAGTGCTCGCCAGAACTCGATGGCGCGATCAGGGGGCGAAGGCTCCGGGCAGGCCCATGTCCGGAGAGAAGAAGGCCAGGGTCCCCGTTTTATGGTGGCCAGGGCACGGAGCCTAGGCGGGTTGTACACAGGGCACTCCCAGCACAAGTGGTTGAGATCAGCCCGGCAGTTGCACGTGGAGCAGAGACCTGTCACGGGTGGTGGCGTGTCACCCCTGTGGAAACGGTTCAGCAAGAAAGGGGTAAGGAGTGTTCCTGCCTGAATTCTCCGAAGCAGGACAGACTCTCTCCGTGTGAATACCTTCGAAGGAAGCAATGGTATCGAGAGTGGATTACCCACTGCTGTGAGGTAGGCGGCGCGACGTTGTTTGGTAATGTGCTTATCTGCTATCGGATCTGCTAGCTCGGGTGGGGTAGCCAGAAAAGTGGAAGGAGTATCGGAAGCTCTGGCTAGCGCGGTGAGGAGATGAGCGCGCGCTAATCTGTGAGCCTTCTCGTTTCCGGGGATACCGCAATGCCCGGGGACCCAGTGGATGGTAACGTCATGACAGGGTCACACGTGTCTAGAGCGCCCAGCCAGTCGCTTTGATTGCCGTTTTCTGCAAAAATACGAAAATACCGATGCCGAAATTGCACTTGGCATAAGTATACCGCATGCAATCTTTTACTATAGATCAAGCATGATTAGAATTCCTGTAGCTAATGCGATGGAGCAGCTGCGTACAAAAGCGTCTCTAGCCACGCACCGCGCAGTGCTAGGCAAGTGTGATTACGTGTGTGCGCTTGCTACTGCTAATACCGACAACGAAGCACCGGCGTTCACTGACGCAAATGCACGCCGCTGAACGGTTCAGACAGTGACGAATTGGTAAATGGCAGCGACGATATTACACAAATGATCTAAGCAAACGAAAAATGGGCGAACACAGACATTCGCAGGGATTCTATACCTCCAGATAACGCACCGGTTCCAGTGGACGCGTCTCTATGCGAGTTTGCCAAACTTGCATGTCAGAAGGCGCTCATTACAATAGGGTAGCCCCCTGTCGTGAAAATTTGAAAAGATGAATAGGTGCGTAAAAACTAGATACTAATAAATTGCGTCATTATAAGTCACAAAAAAAGCTAGCGGAAGGCTATGGCAACAGAAGTGATGTACGGCAAACTACAAAAAAACCTTACATCAGTGACCATGACAAGTCAAACCGCTGAGTTTCGAAGAAATGTTTGACAACTTAGAGTATATGAGAGCCATACGCAACCTGCTGAAAAGGTAACAGCATACGCACAGCCCAGACGTTTTCGCACGACCACTTTGTCTTTCTGCAGCACCCTAATTATGCCTGAACAACTGCAACATACTTGAAAATATTTCCTTTAGATTCTCTCGTTCCAACCCATTTCGATTATTCATTCCGTCTTCTCGTCCTCAATCTATTTTACTTTAGGTAACTCCATTACGCATGCTCAGACAGCTTCATTTACCAGCAATTTTACATATTTGCTAAATATAGTTGAGTAATTAGCTGCTTATGGCATTAGTTTCTGGTTAGAATACGAGCAGCACACGGGGACCGTTTCCCTGAAGTGGTGTGTCAGCTGTGTATTCTGCTATTGTCTGTGAGTGCCTCCACTAGAAAGGCCAGCGCTGCGATCGTTTTAACGTCACAGACAAGATGCGTAGTTCTGGAATACGGCAACTTTGCTTTTGCGATACCACTTGCATCGTCTCCCATGGCTGCACTGGTTTTTAGTCGCCATTTTACGATGCTAATTAGACACGAGAGTGCCACCAGGGGCATCGATTCACAGTTTGGTTGCCCGTAATATCAAGTCGTACCAAGTGTTTACGCACTGAGCTTCAAAACAAAGGGAAGCACACACGGTGTCCACTCCAAAAGCGTAGGAAGTGTGATGTTCTAGCAGACAAAGTCAACCTGACATCCTATGAGTGACGTCATCACGTAGGTGGCGCTACGGTATGTCCTCGAGGCCAATATAGGCCTTTTCGGTTTGTTTCAATATAAATATAGGAACAGCACGTGTTGCTACCCAAGAAATTTCCGCTCACCTGATTTATTACTCTGTAACGGCGAAACAGATACATTTTGTTCTAAGTAGTGCTATAAATAAGGAAAGTCTGTTCTTCCGCTTTCAGGCAAAGAGGCACTCGAAGTTAAGGGCTAACTGCTATAATGCTGTATCTAGCTTAAAAGAAAGTGCACTTGAAATGTTTGACAGGACACAGGAAGAAATCTGTTGAAAATGAACTGGCTACTTGTTAAAGCTTCTGTTGCTTGTCAATACTCCAGCTAGGCTACGCCGGCACACAGAACTGGAAGTCATCCTAAACCAGTGTTTGTGAACACCGATAGGGTTAAGAAGTGCATCTTCTGCATTCGCGATGTTGTATAAGACATTGTGTGATGTATTCACAGGCACAGTGGGAGCAGCAAAAAAAAAAACTGTCTTAGAAAATGCAACTCAAGCAGCTATAACAGAAGTACTTCGCAACACGGAACGATGTGCTACACGACGTGTGCGCTTCGTTATACACCGTGGAGAAAAAGAACGCATCAATACAACATTGCTGCTGTTCGCTGAGCTGCTTTTTTTTGCGGAGAGTAGACGCAATGCTTCCTGTGTAAGGGTATCCGTGCAGAGCAAGCTTTCGGAACTCTATAGATTGAGGCGAGACCAAGAAGGTTAAAAAATTTCTTTAAAACTCCTTTGGATGAGACATTATATAGTTTCCTAAATGATGGGGGAGCAACGCAGGGAGGATGAGTTCTGGACCAGAACCCGATATACACGAGGCGAGGGACGCGGGCGCAGTTAAAAGAATGCGGTATGCGCCCTTACACTCTGCATGCAGCCGCTATGAAATGGAAGCACAAGCGTGTTCACGCAAATGCAAGAAGTGATGGGCACTTGTATTTAATGCATCTGGAAATGATTCGAAGAACTGTAGTCCCATGTTATAGAGCCCCGGGGCTCAATTATCCATTAAACGTCTTCGCTTACAACAACACCAGCTTATGAAGTTTTTTCTATTCACCAACCATTGGTGCAAATGTTATGCAATGTGTAAATATAATGGGTTTAACAAAGTGTATAGAGTGATCAAAACAGAAAGCTCATATAGAGTTGAGCATGCGCAATGAGTTTTTGCATGACGATGCTATTCATGGGCAAGGTATTCGGTAAATTTTCAAGGTAAAGCCGTGGAAGCCAAACTATTTCGTGACTTTCTACGCGCCTAGGAAAGTTGAGGATTTACGTATGTATTGAGACAAAAATGACAATGAGAGAGGCATGAATAGGCACCCATGGTATAGAGCAGATAATGCACATACGTTTAAATAGAACCTAAAGCAAATATAACCAAGTGATTGAATGCCGTTGATTGCTGCAGCGTTCTCCCAGTCTGATTTTTTTGATAATTTTTGTACTAGATATCTACATGGACTGTTGTTTTGGAAACCCTTGTTAAGACGTTCAATCGACCGCCATAAATTATGATGCATAGGTAGGTGCATTTCTGAAAGGTTCAAAGTGCCAACGCTTTCCCAATTACCTGATATGGCTGGAGGGCCTCACATTGGTTTGTTTTGGTTTTATCGCTGTAACCTGGTGACAAACTTCGCAAATCTTTCTTATTCAATATTCTCATGTATATATTAGCCGAGCAGCTTCCACAAGTGAAGTCGCAGGCTTCCAAGAGGTTCTTTTGAGATTTAAACTTTACCATATACCCGAGAGATACGGCAAAAACCAAAAAACAATACAAGAAAACTTCATATCCCGGAGTGTTTGTCAACTACTTGGGCGAACAAGAAAACGGTATCATGGCGCTGTGGACTTTAAAGCTATTCCTTCATTTTTCAATAACCATAGACTAGCTTTAGATGCTTGAACAAAAAAAGTTTCGACTGTCTGTCACTCTGTCTGCCTCTCACACAATTAAGTCTCCCGACCAAACTTTAAGTGCTCGTTGAATGCCCAGTCATCTTGAATTGGTGGCTGCGTTCATACTCGAGAACATTCTGAATCAAAACGCCAATATTACGGTCATCTGGGGCACAACAATACAACATAGGTATTACGTAGGATGGTATTTTTTACTAGAAAATACATAGATGAAAAATTCTAAATAGCCTAGTGTTTCCTACACAGCGTTGAAAATGCGACATATTGCATGAATGAAAGCCGACAGAAGACATCATCTTTCGACGACATTTGCAGCAAAGCATGCAAATACGTGCCCAATTTTGCCAATAAAAAAACCGTATTTCTCTTACTTAGACTCATTTTTCGTATAAACGTGCTTCTCTCTTCGATGAACTGGACCAAGAATGAGTTCACTTATTCCCTGTTGTATGTACTGTAACCTTGCATTCTTTTTTGCTTGGTTCTACTTTCCTAGAAAGTAGAACCAAGCAGAATGTTCTTAGAAAATATTCTTGTGCTTATTTCACACACAATATGATTTATGTCATACATATATACATAGAGACACACGGCACCGAGAAAGATACTGGTCTGTATTGAAGCTTTGCTCATAAGCTGGTGTTTGTGAAAGTTCTTATAGCTAAGTTAACTTTTAGTGCGTTATATTTCTTGGGAGAGCAGATATATCTTCAATTTTTTTTTTGAGAAACAACACAGAGTTCTTACTTGTTGAGGTATACTGCTTCGAAGCTCAATGTTGTTTTCCCGGAACTTGTGCTGCCTCAAAAAGTCATTTCACGATTATTGCAATTACTACAAGGGGAAGAAGCTATAAGCCTAGCAATGCCTCATTCTTTTTTCAAGCAGATGGTTCGTGCGTCCGACTTATCGTTTTGTTTCCTTTTCTCGAGGTTTTGTCTAGAATAATGGACCACCACACCGGTAGTGCAAGGAACGATTGGATTTAACGGCGTATTCGCTGGGCGGGAACAAAGTGAGCGTGTTCAGATGAATTGCTCGCTGGAAGATAGGATACAAGAACGTGACACGCCCCCGTGAAGACTGAGCCCAATTTGTTGGCTCTCTGCGTTCTTGCTTACCCGTGAAGATTGCACGTTTCCGAAATCCTATTATACGCCTGATTGCTGATGCAGCTAAGAAAACAAGGAAAAAAGGGAACAGCTGAGCTTATCCTTGCAATGTGGAAAAGCCGCAGATTGCCATAGCTATTCCTTCGTAATCGTCACGTTTTTGATATCCCCTTCAGAAAATTGGTTGTAGCCTTCCCAAGAACATTGCTTTCAGGCAGCCCTGGCACCACGTCTTTCACCTTCCTTCTAGCCTTCCTATTGATGATGACAAAAGGGGCTTCAAAGAACAATCACCACTGATGGCCAAAGCTCTAGCATTCTTCATGACCTGCAACGGCCACACTTTAGGTGCACCCCATAATCACCTTTATATGCTTGGTATTAGGTTTTCGCAACGTCCAAACTTTGATGACGCGTGAACAGATGCAGCTTTCAAGGATGGATGGATGAATGTATCCGGCTATGCCCTTTAGATCGAATGGTGGCTCACGCCATCTAGCCATAAGGTTATGTTCTATCACTATGCGTTGAAGGATTGAATTTCACTCGCCCTTTGATCGCAGCCACCAATAAGGTGGCCTCCTCCTGGTTATTTCTACCGGTTTAAAGTCTATGTTGCCTTCACTGTCCCTAAACCCCCGAATGCTCTGAAAAATTCCGCGCAATTATCTCGGACAAGAGGGTGGAGATCTTTAGAGAACATTATAAAATATTCAGCCATTTCCTCCTATCTCCACAGGTACTACATACGGTGTCTGTGCCTTCGTATTTGTCTTGGTCATCTCGGTCTGCAATACTGCCCCTTCTGGCCTAGAACTGCGTAGAAGTACCCCGAGATTTATTGTAGATATTTTCTTTTGCAATATCCTCCTTGAAAGTTCGGCGAGTCTGCTGTGATGATTCGGTAAGCATTCCGATCTTCCACATTAATTTCGTCTTTGTTTTCTCCCCCTTCTTCTTAAACAATGTTTCCTTTTGCCTCATTATTCTGCTGTTTGACAATTGCTTGACAATTACTTTTCGAGTTCGCTTCTTCCATTTATTATCAACATTCTTTATGTACAAGTAGCTGAAACATTACCCGTCCAGAACGACACTGCTGAAACGACACTGAATCATCAGTGCTCCCAGCGGTCACTGCAGGAAGCTCCCCGATACAAAAAAAAAACAAATGTGCTGCCGCAACTCCCAAAACATCGTCTAAAAGCATGTTCTAGTGGTTGTACTGTTTTCAAAAAGCAGCATTTTTAACGCCCGAGTCTCACTTCTGTTTCTAAGACGAGTAAACAGTAAATAAGTGGTGCCATCAAACTCCGAGGCTAAAACAAGCCTTTCGTGAGGTTTTTTATGTAAGCAAGGGCTCTCCACGCGAATAGTCCGAGAGAGCAAACGTTTATAATATATTTGAAGTCACGTACAAAGAATTTAGAAATGCTCATTATCCCGACCGACGGTCCCAAGTGCGTCCAGAGCTGTCGTAGCTCTCTAGGAAGGGCAACAAAAGTTGCAATGATGTCACACCAGAGCTGTAGGTAGTGTAGGCAAATGCAGGTTTCTTCTTAGGTGGGAGGAAGGCTTGGGGAGGGGGGCAAAGGTTTATCGCTGAGCACCCCCTCCCTAGTATGTAAATGTATGGTGCTGACTTCAGCACCCTCCCCTTAAGCCACAGTGCCCCCTCCTTTTTATGGTATTGTGTAGAGCTGTGCAGCCCCCCCCCCCCCACAACATAGGAAAATAAAAGAGTGGCGGCTTCTTGATCCCCTGCCGTTCGCGCGCCTATTATAGTGAGGTGAATGAGGTCCGGAGACTTGCGCCACGTTCGTACCGCCACAACACCGTCACTGCTGCCCGTTTGTTTTTCAGATGCTTGTGTGGCACGCGTGTGCGAGAGGAGACGATAATTACCATGACGTTCGTCAAATTCTTTCGTGGTCACGTGATCAAGCCACCTACACTTCTACGTCAAAGCCCAATTCAGCGCCAGGAAACATAAACCGAAAATAAACCACAGAAAAAAAAATGCGATAATAAATTACTGATCTTACGCAAAAGCCTTTACTTATCTTACTCAAGATTTTATTTATATTTAACAAAAATAATCTGTTCTCTTAGAGGGTGGCCATGACCAAGAAATGCCAAAGTACTCCCCTCAGTCTATATTGACTTCAGTAAATAAGTACTAGTAGGAATATGTTCTGAGGGATGCAAAAAATAATTATTAAATGGGAACTTCCCAGCAACACCTAAGGGTAAGAAAATGTCAAGGTCGAAGTATGTGTGCGAATTTATCCATACAGATTCAGTGCATTCTGCCAACCCTTATTTATTTTACTGTCGTTTACACTCTACTTCAAAAGCTGCAGAACACAAGTTCATTGATTTCTAAATGCCATGGCACTGGTATTGCCTTCGTTACCTAAATATAAAGGGAACAACTCGATTTGAAATACCTATGCACCCGATAAAATTGAATATAGACACTGGACAATATGACAATATAATATGAACAATTTGACTACAAACTGTTAAGACAAACTATATCATCAAACTTCACAATCAGGAGGAAAATAATTGTTGCCCGCAATTTAGTACATACAAAGAAACGAACTTTTTTGTTAAAGAAACAGCACTAGAGCCAGCGGTCTTGCACAGTTTTGGGCACTTTTGAAAATCAAAGATCGAAAATTGAATAGTTTAGGGGTTGAAGACGTCAGTCTTGCAAAAATAATGGCGTCGACCAGTTCTGAGTTGAGCCGAGCAAATCGCAGGCTTGCCCCCAGGGCTTAGAAGATGAGTAGAAGAGCTAGCCGTAATCAGTACATTTTGTTATGTGGTCACTGATGACATCGTCATTTTTAAGCAGAAAGTGGCCATAATTTCAACAGTCTTTTTCACGCAATTTAAAAATCTGCTTGGTAAGACTTTAAGGGCTATTAAATTGTGCGCTCTTGATCTACAATGCCCGCTAGGTTCTACAATGCGCGCTAGGAAGAGACACTTTATTTAAAATAAAATATCAGTTTCAGTGGCCTTTGTGAAGTATACTACCGTTGCCGAAAACTCAGCGCGGTGCTCTAACACTCAGCGGTGTGCTCGGGTACACGCAACGGTGGACAGACGGATGGGTATACAAATGAACGAAAAGACGGACACACAGACTGACAGACGGAGGGATGGACGCATGGACAGGTGGACGGAGGGACAGACGCATGGACGGACGCGAGAGTGAACGAGAGTACGGACGGATTGATGGGCGCTTTGCTCCACTCATCGTCATTAACTCCTTGGATATGCTGTGATTTTTTTGCTTGAACCACCGCCACGACGGCCAGTCGCTGAACAAGCCAAGCAACTGGTGCTGCACTATGGATAATTAGACACCTGTGGATGATTAGACACTGTTTAGTTATTATATGAACAATCAAACTGTTGCTACAGAGGTGCACTTGTGGCCACTGCAGACAAGCGCGCACCGACGAGACTATCGGTTGCCGAGAGATTCCTGCTGTTCTGGGATTAATAAATAAATTACAACCGAAAAGTTACCATAAAGTGAACGCTGTCCCGCTTGGACTCTGACGAAAAATGATGGGAACACGCACGTGCTGTTCTGCTCGCTAATCAGCTGTCCCACCTGATCGCACTGATACACTTCTCACGGAGGGCACTGTCACGTGGAAAGCCGTGATAGCAAACACTCTGCGTCTTGTGTGAGTGGTTTGTGCAAGCCACAACGCAACACCAACTACCAGCCATCGCACACCCATCTTCAGGGAACAGAAAATCGCGCGCCAAACCAGCGACGCGCCGGCGAAACACCACGCAGGGAGGTAGAACACCGCCGATCACCGCCAACATCGTCTGCTCGCCATTACCGTAAACACTGCATTGATTGATATGTGGGGTTTAACGTCCCAAAACCACCATATGATTATGAGTGACGCCGTAGTGGAGGACTCCGGAAATGTTGACCACCTGGGGTTCTTTAACGTGCACCCAAATCTGAGCACACGGGCCTACAACATTTCCGCCTCCAACGAAAATGCAGCCGCCGCAGCCGGGATTCGAACCCGCGACCTGCAGGTCAGCAGCCGAGTACCTTAGCCACTAGACCACCACGGCGGGGCCCGTAAACACTGCAGCAGCCAAAGAGCGATGTCATCGGTGGCGTCACTTCCATTGACATGCGACACGTAACGAAACACAGGCAGTGTTGCCAATAGCTCTGGTGAGCCAGGTGAGCCATTTCGAGGCAATCTTTAAAATAATTTGCAAACAATCAGAGCATCTCTCTAGCCTGTAATTTGGCATAAATGATGGTAACGTGCAAAGAAATGTACACAGTGAATTTCACTGAAATCAATTGAACTCGAAAAATCGCCAGTTGGCCTTTGTGTACAATTCCCCCATGGAGAATATTATATGTGAAGCAGCTCTTTCCCTAGGCTGTGTAATGCTGTCCCCCTGTCCGCACCGCTCTCCACATTGCAGGCGTTGGAGTGCTGCCAAGTAGCTCACGCCCTTCTAGCAGTGCGCGGTGACGTCTCTCTCCTTCGCCTGCCGCGTTTTCACCTCTCTCTCGCTTCGATTTCCCCACCACTCGCAATGTTCTAGCCCTATTCTCAGAAGGGCATCATCTCACCTGCGCCACCTCTCTCCATCTGTCGGCGAAACGAAGCCGTGAGCCAGTGGGTGCGTGCGCTGAGCGGGCTTCGATAATCTCGCGGCACCGACAATGTTTACAGCGTGCCGCTGCTTACCGCGCGATCGTGCCAACGGGCGGGACGCCACCGTGGCATGCTTCCCGCTAGTGTGCACGCACGTGTCCCGGCTGTCACAGACGTTGCATGGGTTAGCGAAGCCGATCCCGTTCACAAATGGTGAAGTCAACACCGACGAGGCGCGAGCCTGGGAAGCGCGCGGGTAACATCGACGAGATGCAAGCCAAGGACGCGAACGCAAGCGTCTTCAACGTGTCCCGCCTCCTGTGCCTTTGAGTTTCCAACAAACGTTTCATCAACGTCACATCCGAGAGGAAAATACGTTCCCAAAGTCAGGGTGGATCCCAGCATACAGCACTTCCAATAGTAAGTAAACCAGTGTTGCCTCTCCATTACAATCCTTGGATTCGTCTCCTAAATATAGATCAGGGTAACAAAGACGAAGGATCATTTGGTTAGGGTAGGTGTGTAGTTTCTGTTGCCCTTGCGCAACTGCCTGCTTTTTAAAAGGAAAGTGTTTTATGCCGAGGTCAACCAGACTTCGCGCTGGTGTAGATCTATCATAGATATGGTGTTGCAAAGATACACCTAGAAATTACAAAGATATTCTGAAAAAACTTGACCGATTGCCGTCCAACCTGTGACCTCACACTCCACATTGTCTGGTGCCAAACCACTATGCCACAGAGCACACATTTTCCAGCTTGCTAGCGGCGAGCATTTTATATACACCAAATATTTTTGGTGGTCTTCAGAGCTCTACAACTTCAGCACGTTCTTGTCAAGTGTAGCGAATGGTGCACGTATGCATAAGCTCTACCCACGTAGCTTTGGCCGTGCTGCCCCAGAATGTTGTCAACTTTCTGCACCTGAAGCTTGCCTTAAATTTACATGTGTTAAAGAAAGCACGAAGGTCACTCGTCTCACTGCTGCAGCCACGTTTCCGGAAGGAGAGTGCTGCTCACACACGAAGAAGGAAGAATTGTGAAAGTTTGCGTTTATCGTGATTATACTTGCGCGTTTGTTTTGCGCGCCATTACTTGTGCTTGAGCAGCGTGCTTTAATGGCTGAACTGTGACACGTGCCCTGTTAACACGTGCTTTTCCTGTGTATGCTAATTTCGTGAGTACTTTAAGCTTGATGTGTTCTCTTAAAGTATCAAGTTGCTTGCCATCCTTCGCGTGAGATTGCGATTCGTTGCTGTTGCGGTCATATGTTTGCCCCCGTGGCGAACCATGCACAATAAATGCTCACCTTGCTCTTGGAAGGCACTTCTGACCTTCGTGGTATACCGATTCTTAGAAAGATAGATCATTCATCTTTTACTTTAAGTTAACATGTTGTGTGGCAGTGTATATTTACGTCTTCTTCGATTGTATTTTGACCTTCGGATTTGTGTCTTTTTCCTATATCCTGTCTTATTGGAATGTCCAGCTCCTCTACATGCACTTACAGCGGCTGCGAAGAAACCATTGCCTACCTTCTGTGTGAGTGCACCCATTTCAACATGCCAAAACAACAACTTACTTTAGCTCTGAATAGACTAGATGATCGGCATTTGTCAGAACACAGGATTCCGGGTCATTGGCCGAGTCCTTCGTCAGCCCACAAAATTTTTTGCGGACAATTGGCCTCACAGACAGACTTTAGTGTCTTATTCCCTTTAATGTTGCTTTTCCTCTTTCGCTATTTTAGGGGCTGAACTCCTCGGGGCGCGGGCTGTGCGTCCCCTGTGTGTAGCCACCTCTTGTTTAGTTCTTGCAGTGTTCACTAGATGGCGGTCCTTGTAGCTGATGATGGCATTACAATTATGGTGATAAAGACATTAGGTCCGAAGTCTAAGCAGGCTTTGAGAGAGGCAGTGAACAAACTAATAATCGATGGGGAAGTTCCCAATGCATGGAAACTTAGCAGGATGAGCATGATCTATAAAAGAAAGGGGGACAAAGCGGACACAAACAACTACCGTCCCATAAGAGTTACATCAGTGGTCTACAGGCTGGTGATGCAAATTATAAAGGAAAGACTGCAGGCATGGATAGATGATGAGGGGGTGCTGGGAGAACTGCAGAATGGGTTTCGGAAACACAGGAGGCTGGAAGACAATCTGTTCTCACTGACGCAGTGCATAGAAATAGCAGAAAAGGAACACAGGCCCCTGTGGCTAGCATTTTTGGATATCAAGGGAGCGTACGATAGCGTGGTTCAAGAGGAATTGTGGGAAATACTGGACGCCCTAGACGTGGAACATGTAGTCACTAATCTTTTAAAGGATATCTATAAAGGTAACAAAGTAGTTATATAGTGAGAAAAACAGGTATCCAAGCCTGCAGAGGTAAAACGGGGGCTTAGGCAGGAGTGTCCCCTGTCACCCTTATTATTCATGATGTACCTACAAAGATTAAAGACCAAAATAGAGGGAGGTAGACTGGGCTTCAACCTCTCTTTAGTCAAACAAGGAAAACTCATTGATCAGGCACTACCAGCATTAATGTACGCAGATGATATATTGCTAATGGCCAACAACAACGGGGATTTGCAGAGATTGATGGACATCTGCGGTAATGAGGGAGATAGGTTAGATTTCAGATTCAGTAAAGAAAAATCAGCAGTCATGATTTTCAATGATAATGAAGGTATTGAACTTAGATTACAGGAGGTCACGCTAGAGATAACAAACAAATACAAATATCTGGGCGTATGGATAAGCAATGGGACCGAGTACCTGAGGGAACACGAAATATACGTGACGACTAAAAATAACAGGAATAAAGCAGTGATGAAAAATAGGGCACTTTGGAATTACAATACGTATAATGTTGTGAGAGGAATATGGAAAGGGGTCATGGTTCCTGGGCTGACGTTCGCCAATGCGGTCTTGTACATGAGATCAGAAGCTCAAGCAAGATTAGAAATTAAGCAACGTGGAAGAGGTAGGCTTGCTTTAGGAGCTCACGGGAATACACCAAATCAGGGAGTACAAGGTGATATGGGATGGACATCATTTGAGGGCAGGGAAGCTAGCAGCAAGATCAAATTTGAGAAGCGATTGAGAGAAATGGGGGAGGAGCGTTGGGCTTGGAAGGTTTTCAGCTACTTGTACATCAAGAATGTCGATACAAAATGGAGGAAGCAAACCAGGAAATCGACTGGTAAATACTTAGAAAACAGGAGGTGGCCAAACCAAAAAGAACTATCGGTTAAGAAGAAAGTAAAGGCAACGGAGACTGACATGTGAAGAATTGGCATGATTAAGAAGTCCGCACTAGAGACCTATCGAACCTTTAAGCAGGAAATTTCCAAGGAAAGGAACTATGATAATAATCGGGGTAGTTCTCTACTGTTTGAGGCCCGGACGGGAGTACTGCGAACCAAGACATATCGGGCCAAATACGAAGGGGTAGACACAGTATGCTGTGCGTGTGGAGAGGGAGAAGAAACTGCCAAACACTTGATAATGTTCTGTAAAGGGCTTCACCCTATAGTTCAGGATGATGGCGCTGAGTTTTTCAAAGCGCTGGGGTTTAGGGACAGGGAGGGCAAAATAGACTTTAAGCGGTTAGACATAACTAGAAGAAGGTTATCCGATTGGTGGCTAAAGTCAAGGCACGAGTGAAAATTAGACCCTTCACTGCAAAGTACGGATCCTCAAACTCACTTTTTAAAGAAAAAAATGAATCTAGTTTTTGTTTCATTAAGTATTACGGCTTGGTGGCGCTAGCCACCGCACAATCTAAAGAGTACAGCCATATCCATCCATCCATCCATCCCTCCGACGGAAAGATGCAAGATGTTATAAACTAGACGGCAGAACTTGTAGTTGATGATAAAAGATGTGAGATGTTATAAAATAGGAATGATGGCACATGAGGCACGTCTCCTTGGTGGAAAGCAATCGTTTGATTTAGTGCGGTGATGTATATTAGGGGAGCGTTATAATAAAATTGATTGCGCAAATTGTACGGAGGATTCTTGGTTTACCAGGTTTACCTCCGGAGCTTCGCCCACTTATCATCATTCACTTCGTGGAGATGGCGGCACTATTTTATATTTTTTCGTTCTCTCTTTTCAACATTTCTTTTCTATCATGTTTCTTTCCCTTACCCATTTTACACCACACGGTAGCCAGCCAGTCTAAGAACTAGCTAACCTGCCTGTCCTTCCGCCTAATATTTCCTCCTTGTTACATATTTCACTTGCGAGTGGCTAATCTACTGCGGTGTCGGAGAGGGCCACCTTGAGAGCGACGGCCATCTCCTCCGCCATATCCTCCGCAATCAGGGCTTTGCACCGTAACGCTCATCTTTCATGTCCCTTCACAGTCGCCCACCTTGACCACGTAGCTAAATCTTTGCGCATATCTCACCGCATCCACGAATGCCACAGCCTTGTGATTTACGCGTTTTCTTTACAAGTATAGCGCCCTCGTATTTCTCCTGCTGGTGCGATGTTCCAGGTACATGTTTTGGGGCAAAGGTGGTACCTCAATCCCTTTTCTCACCACCGCGACTACATCGGCATTTTCCGCTTGCTGCGATGGCCTTTGTCTAGCTTTTGTAGAATCAACTTGCCCGTTTTGGCTTTTGAAACCATCTGCTCTGTTCTATGTAGCGCGCTTCCCTTGATTTGTCGAGCTGGTTGCACAGCAATTATTTAAATATTTTCACCATACTTGTGCTCATGGGCAAATCTAAGGCTTGCTTATACATTTTCTGACTGGGTGATCTCATGTTGTTTTCTTGGAGACCTGTCACTTCGAGTAGGAAGCAAACTAACGTGACTCTACGAAGGACGAAGGCTTGCACATGCGTAGTCGTTGTAACTGATTTCATAGCACTGTCTCAGTGTGTAGCTAATTTGCATTAGTAGTCTGAGTATCTGATTTACAGTGTCATAAAAATATTTTCATTAACCTGACAAAGTGCCGTGTGCATTCTTTGTCGTGAAATGATTTTATCTGAAGAAGTAACAAAGTGGACGCCGTGTTGTGGACCGAGATTGCTGCTAAAGAGCTTGACAGCCAGTTTAGAAAACAGGCTGAAACATTCGGAGTATATGGAGGCATGCATCACAAAAGAAAGTAGCAGTAGATTATATCGGCTGTGCCAAGATGTACGTAGCGTGACCTATAGATGAACGAACGAATGATCCCCCGATGGACGCATGAATGTATAGACGGCCGGACAAACAAAGGATGGATGGATGAATGAATGAATAGGTGAACAAATGAAAAAACCACGAATGAACGACCCGATGGATAAACTTTGGACACATGGAAGAAGAATGAATGGACCACGAATAAACGGGCGGACCCTGGATGTACGGACGGATGGGTTTCTGGATGAACCACGGACAAACAGACAAATGAAATACAAGATGTAAGTGCAGACGAACGATTCACGGATAGATGTATCGACATTCATTTGCCAGTCAGCGACCTTTCGTGAGTGCCACTACAGCAGCTTTCAAGACTTCTCGAGCAGGCCAGCTGTGCGCCATGTGACGTCACTGCTCCTCGCACTTGCGCAGAACTGCCACGCGAGACAGCCTAACTTCGCGTTGCTTTCGCAACAAAACCTTCTATAAGGAATTTACACCCGCGTCATGCCACAGGAGGGAACTCGACCAAATGCATCACAGAGCGGGTGTAGCATTGTTCGAACGTTGCGTGATTGTGTATGATTTAGGAATGCTTATTATTTCGTCTTTTACATGCGAAGCATTTCTTAGCGAAAGTCGGCGACTTAGAGCGTATCTATGTATCTATCTATCTATCTAGCCGCCTACGACTTTTAGCTCTCCTGGTCGTTTCGACAATGGTATAAATACCAAAGTTGGCATGGCATAACATGACTGTATAAAGAACGTACTTGACTGGCTTAACATGAAATGATGACATATATGTCATGAATGTCATTTCTTGGTCCTGCAGCTCTTGCGGGGGTTTCCTTCACATGACATGTTGCAAAACTGGTATGGTATGACGTGATTGCATGGCGAGCGCAAGTGACACACCATAACATGAAAGTAATGACATTTCTGTCATATAACAACGTGACTACATGCCACGCTCATGATGCGCTCACGGCTGTTTCGCTAGCGTCACATATATCAAATTTGGTATTACAGAACGTGAAGAGAGTACAAAGTTATGTGACTGGTGCAACCATGATAATCGTGAGATGCGTGTCACGTAACAACATGACTACATGCCACGCTCATGATGCGCTGGTGGCCGTTTCGCTAGCTTCACTTATATCAAATTTGGTATTACGGGACGTGAATGGATGACAAAGGCATGATAGTGGTGCAAACATGATAAATATGAGATGGGTGTCATGTAACGACATGACTATATGCTACGCTCATGATGCGCTCGCGGCCGTTTCGCTAGCTTCACATGTACTAAAGTCGGTATTACGCGACGCGAACGGACGGCATAGGCAAGTGACACATCCAAGACATGATATTCACGACATGTGTGTTATGTAACAGCATGACTACTTACCACACTGAATATGCGCTCGCTGCCGTTTCGCTAGCTTCACATATGCGCGATTTGAAATTACGTGACACCAATCGAATAAGAAGTTATGTGACTGGTGCATACATGATAATCATGAGATGCTTGTCATATGTGAGAACATGACTGCATGTTATAGTCAAGGCGTCAATGCATTTCGACGTTACGCGGTGCGTGTGCTTGCCGGCGTTGCCACGCCAGCCGCCGGTCCTGTGATATACTCGCGGGCGCGCGCCACGCTGCGTTGCTTTGACGCATGTGCTTTTCAGCACGTCCAGCGTCCCTCGTCATGAAAAGAGGGAGACGCTGTGTTGTCTGGGTAACGTATCGGTACAAAAATTGGCATGCCGCATTTCGCACCGGTTGCCATCGGGCCGCGCCGACGGACGCTGGTCGCGCCAGTCACGCCTGGAGTCAGATTATAGAGTGCTGGCATTTCGCTAACGTAGCGTCACTGTGCCCAGCGTGCGCGCGCGTCAAAGCTACATTGGAGTATATTGGGCCCTTCATGATGCGCTCGCGGCCGTTTTAATTGTGAATACACTTTATAAGCGACCCCAAACCATCCACCGCCGTCGGCGGCGTCCGCAGTCTTCTCTCTATCTTTAAAAGAAAGAGGACTTGGCGGGCCGCAGCGCGACGCTCTACCGAATAATCCACGGACGCGACGCTGATATCGGTGTCAGTAACGCACCTCATATCTTTAACGCCGCTGCGCGCGTCCCCCTTCCCTTCGCTCGCTCCTCCGCTCTTCTTGCTCGCTGCAGCTGCGCGCGCACCCCTCTCTCTCGCACGCCTGCCTTCTCTCTCAGTCTCTTGTCGAGAGCGGGTCATGCGATGGATGTCCCGGAGGCAACGCTACCATCAACAACGAATGCAGTACAACCGAATGCCAGCACTGCACCCGTCGTTGGAGGTGACGGTACCGCGATGGTTTCGCCGACGTTAGAAGACAAGGCGGCGCTGCGAACGGCTCGTGAGACCGAACGTAAGCGGGTGAAGCGTGCAGCGGATGCCGAACTGCGTGCTCGCGAGGCCGAGTGCAAGCGGGCGAAGCGTGCAGCGGATGCTGAACTGCGCGCTCGCGAAGCCGAGGACAAGCGGGCGAAGCGTGCAGAGGATGCCGAACTTCTCGCTCGCGAGGCCGAGGACAAGCGGGCGAAGCGTGCAGTGGATGGTGAACTGCGCGCTCGCGAGACCGAGATGAGGCGTCAGCATCGAGCCGCGAACTCGGCCCAAGAAGCGGAACGACAACGCAAGCGTCAGGCGGAGAAGGCCGGCGTCAAGACGCTGCTCGCAACCGTCAGCGGCGAGTGGACGTTCCCGAAGCCGTTCGAGCCAGTGAACGTGCCGCGCGGGAGAGGGTGCGAGCCGTAGACTTTGCTCGTCCGGACGCGCGTTTCAAACGCGACTTTGTGGATCGCAGCTTCGGTCACAGCTGCGCCGTGTGTGACCGGCTGTGGTTCGATAACAACCGGAGCTGCATTTTCGGCGTGAGGAACGAGACCAACAGGTTGAACGCGCTGCGGGTTCTTTGGAACGAGTTCGGAAGACGGTCGGGCGAACACTGATGCGACGACATGGATGCGCAAAACCCTCGGCTGGCTTCCTTTGGTGCGTTCCGGGTGTGTGCGTCTTGCCGAGAGTCGGCAAGACGCAAGCTGCATGGCCGGGTGGGTTCCGCCGTTGAGCAAGAGCCACGGTTACGCGTACCCGCCTCGTCCCGCGGACCTCCCCGATCTGAACCCGGTGGAAGAGTGCCTCATCTCGCCTCGACTCCCTTCATGAGCATCAGGCGGCTCACTGCGGGGCAACGGTCAGTACGGCATTAAGGACAGATTCGCGAACGTGCCCATCGACGTTTCCGAGCAGTGGTGGAGTGTCTTCAGCGGCTGGTTCCCGAGGACGTTGCGATAGACGAGCACGTGAAGCGGAGGCTGGTGAGTCCGGCTACGTACAGGCGCGGACTGGTGAAGCGCGGTAGCATTTTGGCGTGGTTGAAGCACCTGTAGTATGCGCCGTTGCATGTCGCTAGCGGCGTGCGCATCGACTGGAGTCAGCTGGGTGTCTTCGATGACGATGATGCGGCCGTTTGTGAAGGTGAACGCGCCCAGGGGGAGACGACGCGGATGACGTCGAGACTCTCCCCGAGAACATAGATTTGGACGACCCCGTGCAGCTAGCCATTGCCCTCAATGCCATGTCAAAGACGATCTTCTTTAATGAGGAGGGTGAGCAATGACCGCGCGCTTCCTTGATGAGAGATGATGGGGAGTGAAGCGGTGAACTGGATAAAGCCGCTGCCACTGACAAGCTGATCGATCAGTCGCATAGCCTGCACCTCGCTCCGGGTGAGAACCGCGTCCCACTGGCGCTCTTCATGGATGCATATGCGGAAGAACTCACCTTCCTCACGATATACTTGGGCGTGCTCGCAAGATCATTGGTCCGCGTTCTACGCCATTCGCATGGCCAGCAGCGAGATACGGAGCACCGACTGGCGTGGAGCGCACGCCGGAGCACGTCTTTGTACACGGCCGCGAAGGTGATGCGGTACAACGTTGCGGAAAGCAACATGATGTTTCGCACCAACGAGACCACTGGTTCCATCACGCGCGAGCAGCTCGATAGTGGCGGTAAGAAGTTCCTGGAGGAGGTGCTGGACCTCGACCTCGCATTCATGCGGGGCGTTTCGAATACGGTCCAGTACTGGCAGATCGCAGGAGTGAACTCTTCGCAATGATCCGCCAGTTAGGAAAGCCGCACGCGTTCCTGACCACGTCCGCGTCCGAGGTCCACTGGGAGCGCCTGCTCGAGACCCTGGAGCGGCTGCGGGTTGGGCCCGACGGCACGCCTCGGCCCGTGTCCGAGATGATGGCCTGTGAGCGTGTGGAGCTCATGAACGAAGACCCCGTTGCCTGCGCGATGTACATCAACAGGATCTTCGACGTCATCATGAAAGTGCTCGCCGACCGAAACTGCTCGCCATTCCGCCCGTACGTGATCCGGGATTACTTCAAGCGGGTGGAGTTCCAGCAGAGAGGAAGCGCGCACGTGCACGTGATCCTGTGGCTCGAAGAGGTGCCCGACGAGGAGCTCACCGGTGAGGAAGGTGCCATGCCCAAGACCCTCGAGATGGTGGCCCAACTCCTCACGCTCGACACTACGCTCCTCAGGCGGCCGCGCACGCAGACGCATCAGCACACCCACAAGTGCTACAAGCGCGGCCGCACCAAGTGCCGGTTCGGGGCGCCCTTCATGCCCAGTGATGAAACGAGGATCGTGGCGCCATTTCCACCTGCGCCGGAGGGACACGATGCGGAGAGTGAGCGGGAACGCCAGCGTCTTAAGGCCCTCAAGAAGAAGTATGATGAAATGCATGAGGGCCTCGAGTCCGGCGACTTTGAGGATCTCGCCTCGTTCCTACGCGCTTTCGGCCTGCACTCCGAGAAGGAGTATATGGATGTCCGGCGCGCCAGCCTTTCGCGACCCTGCGTCCTCCATCGAAGGACCCCAGCGGAGAAGTTTGCGAATGCATTCAACGCGTGGATAGACCGGGTCTTGGATTCGAATATGGATATGCAGATAATACTCGATCACTACGCGTGCGCTTTCTATGTGGTGGACTATGTCAATAAGTCCGACCGCGGAATGTCCAACCTCAAACGCACCGTTGCCGAGATCCTCAAAACGAATCCCAACGACGACATCGAAGCCATGATCCGCAAGCTTCGTGTGGACATCCTTAAAGGAATTGAAATGTCGCACAGGAGGCGGCCTGGTTTCTGCTCAAACAGGACATGTCGCACAAGAGCCGGGAGGTGGTGTACGTCACCAGTGCTACCCCGAAGAACGGGTGCGCGTACGCAAAACGCGTGCCGAGTTGGAGGCACTCCCTCCGGGCTCCACCGACGTCTGGAAAGCGAACCTCGTGCAAAAGTACGAGGCCAGGCTGCCTACCTTCAATGACATATGCCTCGCCGACTTCGCCAGCAAGTACCGGCCGGCGAAGGGTGATTGCTGTTGCGTGCTCAGGGTACGGCCGGCTGTGATACGCTACCGCGGATACAACCCCGGTAACGATGTGGAGTCGTATATGCGGGAAAATGTCCTTCTATACGTCCCGATCCGAAGCGAAACGGTTGATGTGTTGGATGGTAATAGGTATGTGTCCATCTACGAGAACAACAAGCAGTTGATTGAGGTAAAAAGAAAAGAATACAACCCGGCGGATGACGATGCACTGGTCCAAGAAATGGTGGAGGTTCACTACGCCGAGATGCTGCGGCTCAGGCGAGAGAGAGAGGAGGATGAAGAAAGAACAATGCGAGAAGAAGAAGAATGTAATGAAGATGACGGGTGCGCGCGGGTACAAATCCCCGAACGACGAGATATGGATGCTAGTGTGTACGCGGACGTGCTGCCTAACGAGCGCCTGCTCCAACTGCTCAAGGAGGTCAGTACGCCGTGTGCTGCGGTACGCAAACGGCGCGGAATCATGGAACGAGAAGAGTACGTCTCTATGATGCGCAGCACCGAACTCCGAGCAGTAAGAGTTGTTGCGCGAGATTCTGCACCGTCAGACCACGCCGAGGTAGCCTCCGCTGCGGGTCTTCTTCACGGGACCCGCGGGTTGTGGCAAGACCTTCGTGCTCAAGCTCGCCATGGACGTGTATAACCGCTTTGCGGACTGCTGCGGTGCCGTTGGTTGGGAAGACTGCTCTTCCTTATCCGTCCCTTCCGTCTACAACGCGTACGTGATCTGCGCCAGTACGGGAAAGGCCGCCGTTGCTGTGGGTGGAACCACCGTCCAGAGTGCCTTCATACTCGTGCGGGCTGCCCGTGGAAACCGACACGACGCCCGCCTCGGAGTCATGGGGGACGGTGGACTCCGGCCTAGTGACCTGAACACCTTCCGGAGTGCCTTCCGCAGAGTCAAGTGCGTTATCATAGACGAAGTCAGTATGATGTTCGCCGACCAACTCAAACTGGTTGATTGCCGTCTGCGCCAGATCACGCAGCGACTCACCAAACCCTTCGGTGGGCTGGACGTCATCCTCTGCGGGGACCTGCGGCAGTTGCCGCCCGTGCGTGCCAGTGAGATCTTCAAGCGGCCCCGCCATGCTGATGGTCTCCTCGGATTCAGCACTGTCACCTGGCATCATCTCGAATACTTCCCGCTCGTGTGAGTTGTGCACCAGTTCGACGTCACCGTCTCCGCGGTCCTCACCAAGATTGGGGACGGCCGCGCGCTTGAGCCCGAAGAAGTAAAGCTTCTCGAATCCAGGTTTGTCACGGTCGAGGAAGCCGCCGAGCGCACGCCCTCGGCCGTGCGCATCTTCTACTCGAACGCCGATGTCACGCGTTTCAACGAGACCATGGCCCGTTCGCAGGACGACTTCATGGTGCTTCGCGCGCGTGATCGGTACCTCGGCTGCAAGACGCCACATCTGCTCGAGAATGCCAAGCGCAGGGTTGCCCGCATGGTTCCCAGCGAGTTTGCAAATCTGCCCAGGGAAGTCATGGCCGTGGTTGGCAAGCCCTACATGATGACTCATAACATCGATCTCGTGGATAGTCTGGTCAACGGTGCGGTTGGAGTCTTGCGCTGGTGTGAGCTCGCCGGCCCGCTGCCCGATGATGGAGATGGAGTGGATGAAGAAGGAGAAGGAGACGAGGATGAAGAGACGCGCGTGAGGTGACTGTGGCTCGAGTTCGATGTGCCCGGTACCGGAAAGCTCACGCGTGCGCGCGCCGCTCGAGCCGTTCACGAGGCCCGTTCCAACAGCTACGACGTGACCAGCGAGAACTGGATACCCATCGAGATGCAGTCGGCCACCGTCACTGTTGATCGAAAGGCCGGCATAGCTTGTAAACGGACGCAGTTCCCCCTTGTCGAGGCCAGCGCCATCACCGTGCACAAATCTCAGGGGGGAACCTACGCCTCGGTCGTGTACGACTACTTCAAGACGCACCCGCAGAAGCTTGTCTACGTTGCGCTCTCTCGTTGTACCAACCTCAACAGACTATACCTCACCAACGCTGAGGGAGACCACACCTTCTACCACAAGCAAGACAACCCCGACAAACCCATGCTCTATGAGTTTCGGAGGCTCGAGAATCACCGTCTCGTCATCGTCACGCAGCGCTACCTCTCCGCTCTGAGGGACCAGCATTTCCGCAGGGTGTGCGAGGGTGGCTGTAGGGAGTTCACGCTCGCGCTCTTAAACGTCCGCTCTCTCTCGGCGCATGCAATGGACGTTGCCAAAGACCCCGTACTCTCCAGAGTTCATCTCCTCTGCCTCACAGAGGCTTGGAACCGCTCCTCAGGTGACTGCGCTGCCGATGTCTCTCTGAGTGGCTACGATCGCGTGACCCGGGCACTCGCCGAGAGAAGGGCTGGTGGAGTGGACGTCTTCCTAAAGCGCTACCGGCCCTTCAGTGAAGAGCTCAGGCGACAGCAGGACCGGACCAAACTCCTGGTCTTACAGCGTGCCGACCTCGCTCCTGATGCATCGCCGCGAACGTGTCCCACTGACGACCCGTGCTTTTTCGCCCGGAGTGGAAGCCGGGGCAAGAACTGCGGCGTGTGCTTGGTTGGACACGTCTACGCCAACGTCCTCTAGCATGCCGTGTGTACTTCGCCACTCAGAGACAGCTCGCTGTACGCCTCCGTCTACACCAGTGCCTACTCCAGCGATGCCGTCCTGGTTGTGACCGTCTACCTGGCCCCAAACCTCTCTAGAGATGACGTCTTGGAGCAGATGGATGCGGAGATAAAGAGTGAGTCTGTGCGCGCGCGTCCCTCGGTTCCGATTGTGGTGGTGGGTGACTTTAACGTGGACGAACAACACTTAACACGTGACGAACAACACTTAAAACGTGACGAACAACACTTAAATTCAATAATTACACTTCAATAATCATCATCAGTAATAAAACTCCCAAACGATTCCCCGAGGGTGAACATGGTTAAGTGCGAATGCACGGGGTGATGCTATGAGGGGGAGTAAAGTTAAAATCAGTTGGCATTCGCCAGTGAGTTAAAGTAAACTCCCCCGTGTGATCAAATTGTGATTCCCAGGAACCATTACACCATAAAGGCACCATAGTGTGATTGATAAATATAATAGTGCGAATTAATAAATACCCCTCATAGCATCATCCCGTGCATTAGCAATTAACCATGTTCACCCTCGGGGAAATGCTTGGGAATTTTTTTTCTGGCTCAACATGTACCGAATACGGTGTTACGCGACGTCAATGCAAGACGAAACAAATGACTGGTGCAAACATGATAATCCTGACACGCATGTCATGTAAAATTTACCACGCTCATAGCCTGCTTGCGGCCGTTTCGCTAGCTGCACATAAACTAATATTGATATCACCTGACGTGAATAGATGAAAAAGGTAAACGACACATCCAAACATGATAATCATGACACGAAAGTCATGTCCGGCATCATTTACCTCAACCTTGTAACGTTGTGCTGATTTTAAAGTCACATATCAACATTTCTTATTCGTGCTTCACACATCATTGACTTCCACTGTACGTGGGATTTTTTAGGGGCGAAGCTCCTTAAAGCGGTACCCGTTCATCCCTCGTAGTAGTGCGTAACATGTTCTACGTTTTGACCTGCAAGGTGGTATTGGTGGGAGATTTCTCCTGTGTGTTGTTCAACAATAAAAAATTTGAAGTGTGCACCTAAACTAAAAGCTGAATTCTCTCTGCTCTTATTCTCCATTAGCAGCCATTCGCATGTACAATGAACGCTATCTGAAAAGAAAGGGTTGCTACGTTATACTTGCTGTGCGTAACGTTTTTGGTTTTAGAAAGAGTTAGCGAGCGTTGGGCCGCAGTGCCATGAATACAGTGAACTAGTATATACCATGAACTCGAGGTGGCTAAAGGTGGAAAGTAAGAAAGTGTGCGTGTGCAGCCCCTCGTTTAGTCCTTGGAATGTCCGCTTGATGGCAGTGCTTCTATATGCAGAAGCTATGAAGAAAAGATGCGAGATGGTGGTACTTGGAGTGTTGACTAGATGGACGAACGGACACACAGACAGATGTATGAGCGGACGCACGGATGGCTGCACGGACGGATGGACGCATGGACGAACGCAGGGATGGATGCATGGACGAACGCAGGGATGGACAGTGTGTGGACGCACGCAGGGATGACGTGTGGACGCACGATCAGACGCACGTACGGACGGGTGGGTGACACACGGACCGTCACACAGATGGACGCATGGACTGACCGAAGCAAAGACAAATGGACAGATGGATGCTCTACTCCACTCTCCATCATTCACCCCGTGGACATGTTGCCATTTTTTAATTCTTATGTATTGAATGAATGAGAAGCGTTACTTTCAATGAGTGGTGGGACGCTGCTGTGGGCTTCTGCCCCACTGCTGGTTGAAGGTACTTTGCTTCTATAGCATCTACTCGAGTCTAGAAAAACGTCAAGTCAAGCCAAGTAAAGACGCCTTTGACTGAATTCAGAGTGCGCGATCCAGTGTTAGTGAACAGTGGTGCAGCGCGAGCAGCCAGTTTTTAAATGCGGGGCATTTTATAGCCGCACCTACAGTCGCAAATACGGCGTCGGTGGCGCCCTCGACACACCCACGGAGCATGCTTGCGTTTCGCGTCTCGTGTGAACTCTCGCTACCCCTTTTTTTTGCCTCGTACGGCTGACGCAGGCAGCGTCTGCGAGTAAAATTCCATTGCTCGTGCTGCGCACTGATTCACTGGTCACCCCGTACGTGTATACGCACTGAATCGCGCGTTAGTAATTCAGTCAAGCGCGTCTTTGCTTTTGCTTGACGTTGAAGACAGCGCTTCTCGTTCATTAAACAAATGAAAGTATGATACACGAAATAACAATGATGCATTCCGTAATGACACTCAAGTAGGCAAAACATTCACGTGAACACCCCCCCCCCTCTCTACGACGCATTTACCAAAGCCGACTAAACTTCAAGGCCGAAAGGCTGCCGCAGTGACATCAGAGGGTGGGGGCCCAGTTACGCCGCGAACGCGGCGGAAAGCCTGTGTTTCGTTCACGTTTTAGGAGAACCAACGCTCCCGCTCTCGCAGCTGCTGCGGCTTGATTGGGCCGAAATAAAAGATGTGCGAAAAAGTCCTACTGAGCATGTTCAGTTGGGCAATTGGGCCCACAAACTCTGACGTCTCTGCGGCAGCCTTTTGGCCTTGAAATTTAGTCGGCGTTGCATTTACTCGAGTTTTCACCGTGGGAAATTTCGCCGGCTTTTTTTACTAGCAGCCGTTGCGTGCGTCAGCCTTCCGAGGAGATAGAGGGGGAAGGGAGCCACAGTTGCACGAGACGCGTAGCATGCGCAGTGAGGGCGTACCGCCGACGCGAGATTTGCGAGTGGGTGTGACTATGAAATGCTCATTTGAAATGCGCATTTAAAATCACCCCCCACCTCGTTAATAAGCAAAGATTAAGGGAGGTAGCCGGTGGCTAAAAGAGTTCGGGTCAATCCAAGCGTCAGCTGTTGTAGTATTTAATTTGTGCATCGCCGTATTTAAGAGGTGAATGACTTTGTGCTAGCGTTTCAGGACGTTAGTGTAAATGGTACGAAAAATACCTGAGTCACTTCAGGTGTAGCTATTCTTGCTCAAGCAGGCAACATTTCTTGGTGTATATATTTAAAAAAAGAAGACTAAAAACTAGGGAAATTGCGAAGCCCGTATTAGGAGTAGTGTATGGTAGCAATATACTCGTGATTGGTCCGGATCACTCAAAGAGTCAAAAGTCCCTTCACATGCACAGGGCACTGCCTCGTGCACTAGCAAGCACTCTAGAGAAAATCAGCGTTGTGAATTTGTTCGTGGCAGAATTTTCGTCAACACGGTCTCATCAAATGGGTGTTCGACGGGACGCCTTTCTGCTCTCCCACAGTAGAGTACCAAGTACTCAAAATTGTTAACGACTTTTTCTAAACACAAGAGTGCGGACATCTATTCAAGGTTGTTATGGGGTTAGTGAACTACTGTACTCTGGTGTTAAAAAACAGCACCGCATTTTTGAAGCAAACATATGGACGAAAGCTGCAATCATATTTGCACTGTCGCGCTTCGGTTTGTTTGATCTTTTGAGCAATCTTACAGCGAGAGCTGTTATAGGCGACCACAACAAAGCAATATTTTTCGCGAGGCTGTTTTTGTGGAGTTTTAGCGGACATTAATGCACACAGCTTTTGAAGTCTGCGAAGATTTCCCCCAGAGGCAGATGCACACAAACCTGCTGGAATCAGTGTGGGCTCCAGGCTTAGGTATCATCAGGACTGCCGGTGATCCCGTCCCAGGACAACAATGCCGTGAGCATGAGCTGAGCTATCTATAAAGTCATGGAGCAAATCTTTTGCCGTACTCCGGTCGTCTAGACGAGGCCTCTTATATCTGAATATGTTGCTGTTGTTGCGAACGCATCAGTACTGGATGCGCCATGCGAAGGGTAGAGCCGTTAGGCGGAAAATTCGATAAAGGTTGCGCCGCAAGGTATACGGCCCCCTTCGTGATCTCTGTAAACGGTTTTTTCGGATTCAGGAGAACACAAAGTGAGTTGCAGAAAAAAAACATAACAGGAAGAACAAATCCCAACGTTCAAAATGGAAAGGCCTCTCAGTATATCGCCACAGCGAGAGATGCACCGTTAGTAAAACGGCTACGTTCATTATTTCGCCAGTATATCTGCGTAAATCTCTCGCGAGCCGTTTCTCGCGTGGCTGCCGGAACGCATCGAATTCGTAGGCACTTTGGGAAGAATAAAGTGGGGCATTCCAGCGTGAACGGGCCATCTCCGGCTTACATGTGGAGATCCCAAAGGCATTGAAAGGGCGTTTCGCAACGCAGTCCCGCCAAGTTACATACCTATTGTTAAGCTTTGTGTATTTGCATCATCGGAAATATTGCGAGTGCACCTATGAATCAGGCATATGGCGACGTTCTTATTGAAAAACGTGTTACCGATGGACTCTTTTCGTGTAGAAGGTAAGTATGTTGCTTCTATAGAGTACGTTTCAGCCGTCATAAATGCTCGGCACTCGAGTCTCGGGCGAGCGCAGGCCATGCCAGCTGGTTTTATTATGATTTTTTTAGAGCAGCATGTACCAGTGTAGGCAAAATGTAGGCAGTATGTGAGCGTCGTTGAGAACGTAGAGCCGGCAGAGCCTGATTGAGAGGAAAATAAATATTTAAGTGCTCAATATTCCTAATATATAGTGTGCTGTTGGTACGTCAATGTCGAGAACTGATTTGTGCTTTACTTTGTAAGAGGCAATTCGCAGACAACTTTAATTCAAAAGAAAAGTCGTATATAATCAAGTGAGATTTCTAGAAAACGAAACATTTCGCAGAAAGAATATCAACTCGAAGGCGACTAATTAGCAGGAAGGAAAGCACACCATATACCGCCCAGAGAAACTCCCGTGTTAGTGGCAATCAGCATGCTTGATAATTAAGAGGATAGCTTCTTGCTAGCTTCCTTAGCGTATTACTCTACACTGTGGCTAGACTAATATTACCGTAAATACAGTAGCGCTTATCTCCGCGCAATTTGCCACTATTCCCGTAACAAGCAGTGCGCATTGCTTCACAAGAGGCCTAGGCGATATAAAAATGAGAAAACGTTTTATCGAGCCACAAGGGGCTACTATTCGCTCACATGAAGGCAAAGGCATTGGTTGCTTCCTTATGAAACAAAGTGTGTATATGTCGCTTCCTTATGAAACGAAGTAGGTACATGTTGCGTGAAATATTTTGAGAGCTTCGAAAATTTTCTAGGAGATGTAACAGAAAGACGTCGAAGTACCAAGTATCTTGCATGCGTAGTGGATACACATAGCTTGAGCAGCTTTGAGAAGGAAAGTTTCGAAACATACATTTCCAGAGCAGTGTTTCCCAATGTCGTTTCCCAAAGACATGCATGCACATGTTCATGCAGTGAGGTGTCATTGCTCCTTTGCAGTTCGTGCCAGGTCACTGAGAGTATCTAGCACCATCAACACGCACAAGGAGCACTCGATGACAGTAACAAGGCTATCTTTTTTTTTGTCGCTGATCGGTTTCCTTTGTTGCTACTGGTGCTGTTGTGTTAGCATACTACGCATGATGGTGTGGCTGCTAAAGAAAGCACGGCGATCGATAGCACGCTGGTATACAATGGCTTTCAAAAGAGATTGCGCAGAACACTCATGGAGGTTGTATATCGGCGTTGTCGTAGTGTCTCTTGGATTCATGCTGCCGGGCTTAGAAGGATTGTTTGACCCTTTCAGCGTAACCTATTCACTTAAAAATAAGGAAGCTCAGAAGTTTATGAAGTTCCTGTGAAAACAAAGTGCAGGAATCTTTCATAACATTGCGAAATATTCATGGTTGTGGCATCTCTAGACAGCAACCACAGATGAATTTTTCTTTTCTTATTTATTTCTCCTTTTTTTGTTACTTAGGGACGACGCAACATGTAGGCCAGATTCTTTCGCTTTCATCGCATCTACTTCGTTGAGTGGTGTGGCTATAACATCTGTTATATTTGTTTCAAAGGTTCCGCACAGATATGACGTTGAGTCATCAATTTATACAACTTAGAGCCCATGTATGACATTACTTTTCTGCAGCAACGGCCGCCTCAGTTGCGTATACGCAACTCGCACGCTATATAAAGGACCACGCGAAGAAAGAAGACTATAGTTGACCTTGCACCGCGCGGTGTTCTTTCGCAAGCGGCATCAGTCGGTGTTGGTGTCCCGGCAGCTAGATTATACATGTATATATGAACTAGTGCCACACCGCATGAACATTAGAAAAGAACACCAATCATACTACGTGTTGTAAAGTATCCTAATGTGCTGCACTACTCTACTGCAGATGCATCCCTGTACTCGCTTGGCGTGTCAGCTTGCAGTCATTGTGAAACAACTGTGTTATTGTTGTGGCGCCGTGGTTACGTGATGTTTGAATTTGGAATACTCTTTCCGCAAAGGTGAGTGCAAGTGTTAGCAATTGCCTATAGCGCACAGCTGCTAATAATAATGCATTTTGCCTTTAGTTTCGTTGGCTAAAGCAGAATCCCGTTGATGAGTGACACACACTGCATGCGTGCATTATTCGGCCCTAATTTTCGGTGCAGGTTTGCGTCATTAAAAACGCATGCGACTGAGAATTACAGCCTAGCTCTCGGAAGAATTCTTTATAATTATGTAATTGTGATGCAGTTTAACGTTCCTGAATAATGAACAACAGTCTGGGAAACAAGGGTATGGTGACACTTTGCTACTCATTTTCATTTGAGCTTTCGCCTGCCGTGGTAGCTTAGCCGCAAGTTTCGCGTCGCTCTAACTCGAGGACCAGAGCTCGGCTCTAGCCCACTGCCACGGCCGCATTTCGAAGGTGGCGAAATGTGAAGAACACCAGTCAGCTTATGTAGGGGTTTACGTTAAGGAACCCCAGTTTGTCGTAGTTCATTTGCAGACCCCAACAAAGCGTGCTTTATGATTACATAAGGGTTGCGGGATGTCAAACTCAAGCAATCATATACTTTCACGCATGAAATGCGCAGTAGTATCAAGTTTCCTAGGATAATAAACAAGTTTAATATGGCGCTTCTTTATGTTGCTGGTTGAATTACTGAGTGCTATAGGTGGCCTGCAAAACTAAAAACGCATGTTCCTGCCAAGTGTAGATTGATGCCGATAAAAAGACATTTCTGGGCTTCAATAAAACAAGACTGTTTTGGAAGCAAGAGTTACTGTATTTAGGACAAACATTTCCATTCATGACAAACCCTTTTAAAGCTTCCTGCACATAACATCGTTTCACATTGACCTCAGGGTCAGTCACCTACCATGCTTTTGCACTGTCCGTGTGTTCACGCCACCTTCGACCAAGCTACGATGTGATGTGATGACGCCCTCATGTGGCGTTACTTCACGTGGTGGCGCTGGGATGTCATAATGATTTCACAAGTTTTGGGGATCTTCAGCACCACTGTGACGTCATATGTAGATAGCACCTCGTGATGGTCTTTTGCATCACTTGTCCCCGATGATACGGGAGGCCGATGGTCAAGCTTTATGTTTGATGACGCACGCTTTGGCATTGATAACGGCAAACGCGTCCGGAATATTGCAGAGAAGCAGTGCCACCTAGCTAACATTACGCTTTTCTCCCACTCGTCAATTCCTTTTGATTTTTATTGACAAGCACATAGACAGGTTGACAGTTATTACTTTTTTAATAGTTAATATTGGTGTTTAACGTCAAAAAACCACCATACTATTATGAAAAATGACGTCGTACACGGCTCCAGATATTTCGATCACCTGGGGTTATTTATTATGCACCTGAGTCTAAGCACATGAACCTCGAACATTCTCGCCTCCATCGAAAATTCGGCTGCCACAGCCGGGATTCGATCCCGTGGCCTGCGGGTTTGCTTATTATTTTGAAAGGAAGGTCATAACAGGCCCAATATTGTACCTTCGTAATGTGGAACATCGTCAACCAGTGGTTCAGAAGAGAGACGCATTTTTAGAAAGTTCTTTTGAAAATTAAAAATTAAAAGAAAACTGTTATTTTCAAGATTAAGTAACGTTAAATAAAGGCAGCTGGAACTATGAGACTGGCAAGGGCCATTCAGGTATCTCAAATGAGAAAATATTATCTAGCAATTAAAAACTCTCAGGCGGGGAGTTTCGTTTGTGTAAATTCAAGTGAACTCACCTCACGAAACATTTCCTGTATTTTTTAATGATTCACCCACTCACAATATTAAGATGAGGACTTAAAATACCGTACAACTGTATACAAAACACTGAGGTATATTGCCTTGGACCCGTACTTTCCTGATGACTATCGCTGAAAAGGCAAAAGTGGTTAAGCATTTGTCCTCATTCAATTATTATAATTGGTCTACGTAAAAGATTGTTCTTGTGGATATGCAACGCATATCAACTTGTATACTTATAGCGCTTACTGCCAACAAAGAATAGCTAATCACAAGCTTACTCTACATTAGCACACGATGATTGAATGGCTGCCTATATATGCAGGGCAAAAAAAAACTCGGAACTAAGAAATATGTTATATCGCTGAAAATAGAGCTAGAGTAAGCGATCTGGCCTGAAGTTTATATGAGAAAGAAATTGATTAATTCATGCGTGAGGTTTAACGTACTGAAACCACCATAAAATTATGAGAGACGCCATAGTGTAGGGCTCCAGAAATTTCGATAACCTGTGGCTGTTTAACACGAACCCGACAAAGAAAATGAAAGCACGGAATGCGTGTCATTGATTGGTAGGCTTCTTGAGCTGTCATTTTATTTCTACGGGACAGATACGCATTACACATTGATGAGGACTCTGGATTTGCAGAAGGTATATTCATGTTGTATCGACCCCTGCGACAAAAGTAGAGACAGCGGTAAGTGCATATCGGAAAGATACAGCTTTCAAACGCTTATATAGTGGAGTGAACAACCACGGTAGAGAGAGAGAGCCAGCCTTTAAAGGAAAGCCAGAGCCTACCGAAAAGTCACCCCATGAAAAAGAGACCGATTGAATGCCGAAATGTAAGACCGAAAAAAAATAACTCAATGAAGTAAGTGACTGATATAGTCTGTTTACTCTTAAACGAGCTTTTCCGTTTAGCAAATGATACGCAGTGGTGCTATGGTGGCTGCGCAATGGTACGTCGCAAACAATTCTCATAATAAGTGGGGACAGTGCGTGATCGCCACTTCATAGAGAGACATATTGTTCAGATAGATTCTTTCTTGGCCTTAAAAACTACAAAAAAGTTACAATAAAAATAAAGATGTTCAAACTTCTTTGACGTTAAAACTACAAGAGGTTCATTACGACGTTTTTTAAAGCACAAACAAATTGGTAAACGCACGCCCCAAGTGAATAGTTGCCAGCATCTTCACCTCGATTAAAACTTGGAGGGTAACATTTCGAGTCACTCTGTAGACGTTTGCCAAGGGGGTGGTGATCATCGCAAAATTCCGAATGAAATGGTGGAAATACGAACAGAGGCCAAGGAAGCTGCGCAGCTCTTATAGAGATGCAGGCTCAGGTCTGTAACTGTCTTAATCTTGGCGCTGTCAGGGAAAATACCGCCGTTAGACACAACTTGGCCGAGGAGGGGGAACTGACACGCGCCGACGCGGCATTTCTTCAAGTTGAGCTGAAATCCACCATCAGTTAGGCACTGTAGTACTTCATCTAGCTTACGTGGATGCGGGGGGAAATCTGGTAAAATTATAACCAAGTCATCTAAGTAGCATAGGCACATTTTTCCATTCAGGCTACGCAAAAGATAGTCCATCATCTGCTCGAATGTTGCTGACAAGTTGCAAAGACCAAAAGGCATGACATCGAATTCGTAATGGTCATCAGGTGTGACAAAGACCTTCTTAGGTTGATCTTCAGGTTCCATAAGGACTTGCCAGTAGCCGCTCCGTATCTTAGTAGAAGAGATTCTCGGTAAGGGGTAAACGTCCTTTCGAGTTATTTTCTAAGACGACAATAGTCAACACAAGAAGCGAATTGAACCGTCCTTCTTAACGAGAAGAACTGGAGATTCCCATGGGCTATTCGAAGGCTGTAGGACGCCACAATTGTACATGTCAACTACTTAATCGTCTATAACCTGTTGTTCTGTAGCAGACACGCGATAGGGTCTTTGACGCAGTGACGTATTGGTACCCGTATCGATGCAGTGACACACAGCTGGCGTGCTGCTGAGGGGAGAATGCTGGCAGTCAAAAAAAGGGCGGAACTTGTCCAGGAGTCCTAGAAGCTGAGCGCGCGGCGAAACGATAAGTGGGTTGGTGATGAAGCTGCTCAGTACAACAGGTGTACTGACCTGCGGCGAAAAGGCACACGTCACTCCGGCGACTTCGCTTTCGGCGGAAGGACCAGTCGGCATGTCGATAATTGCAGAAGAGTTGAGACTATAAAGACGCCTGACATACTCGCCCCGAACCAGTGTTACAGGACATGACAAGAGGTTCGAGATGAGCAGTCCACTGGTGCAGTCACGAAGTTCCAAAATGGCTTAAGATAGAGGCGAACACTTGCGACGAACGAGGAACTATTTGTTGCGTCTTCAGCAACAAATAGTTTGTGTCCAGTTTCAAGAGTGTCAAATAACGGAACATCGCCAAGTGCTTCGAATGCAACCTCAGCGCGAGAGCAGTCAATAACGGCCTTATTATCGGAGAGAAAGTCCCAACCTAAAATGAGGCCATGAGAGCAGGAATCCAACACTAGCAATTCGACGACGTAGATGAGGCGGTCAATCGCAATGAAAGAAGTACAGGCAGCGGCCGGCGTGACGTGCACAGCGCTGGCTGTACGGAGCGATATATTCGCTAGTGGCATCAATTTTTTCGAGCAAGGTGCGGAAAATATAATGCTTTTGAGCAATAAAGTTTGCTGAACCTCGACCAAAATATAATGTAGACGCAGGGCGAAAGCGGTAGCGGCGTCAGGAAAGAAGCAGCAAGAGGTGGTCGGGCAAACAGGCAGCGTCGCAGCAGAACCAGGCAGTCCTAGCTCGCGACGGCAATGGCGATACGGCTATACCCTTTGAATCGGGTTTGGATCGGGAACGCGAGCCGATGGAATTGGTAGTGTTGAATTCCTCATGATGCCCGGACTCTGGCTGAAACGTCGAAAGAAATGAATTACGTTGTGACTTCTCACGAATGGTCTAATTGAATATATATATATATATATATATATATATATATATATATATATATATATATATATATATATATATATATATATATATATATATATATTATATATTATATATATATTGTTAAGCGGTTTAATGGCGGACACTCAGCGATGATTCACGACAGCGACAGTCAATGCGGGGATCGACTCTCTGCATGAGCTGCTCTTCTTCTTATGAAAAGAGCGACCCACTACAAGGCACTGAAGAGGACGACCCACTGTTCAAAGGCTTTACCACAACTACCCCGGGTACGAAAAGGGAGCCGCCTCGCGACCTAACAGCTGGTTACAATGAGCGGGTCATGGTAGGCCTTGAGGCGCTCCACGTTAACAATGTCGCGTCCTCGACGACGCATGTCCGAAGATGGTTCAATGGGTTCAATCAAGTAGTTGACTGGGGAAGTGCATTTGACGACACGGTAGCGGCCTTCGTATTTGGGCAATAGTTTTGAAGATAGGCCAGTTGCAGTAGTAGGGATCGAGAGCCAGACGAGCGCTCCAGGGAGGAATGTGGGCGCAGTAGTGCTGGCGTGAGCGCGAATGCTTTTTTGCCGCTCTTGATTATGCGCAGTAAAGGTCTTTGCAAGCTCTCGACACTCTTCAGCAAGCTTGGCTGTAGCAGAAATAGGTGCCCACTCAGACGGATCTGGCCTGTACGGAAGTATCGTGTCGATGGTGTGTGACGGGTGCCTTCCATATAATAAAAGGAAGGTGAAAAGCCAGTAGTGCTCTGAGGCGCGGTATTATATGCGTAGGTGACGAAGGGTAGAATGGAATCCCAATTTGTGTGAACGGCGGCGACCTACTTGGAGAGCATGTCGTCGAGCGTACGGTTGAAGCGTTCGGTGAGGCCATACGTCTGCGGGTGGTAAGCAGCAGTTTTGCGGTGAACAACGTTGCACTCTTTGAGAATGGCTTGAACGACTTCGGACAGGAAGACACGGCCTCGGTCACTGAGCAGTTCCTGGGGTGGACCGTGTCGCAGAATGAATCGTTGCAGCAGAAAGGAGGCCACATCGCTCGCTGTAGCCGCGGGAAGAGCGGTCGTTTCGGCGTATCGCGGGAGGTGGTCCACAGCAACAATGGCCCAGCGGTTACCAGCCGACGTTATTGGAAGTGGCCCATACAAATCAATGCCAACGCGCCCAAACGGCCTGGCAGGGCAAGGTAGAGGTTGCAGACCTACCGGCGACTGGTGCGTTGAAGTTTTGCGGCGCTGACATTCTATGCAGAAGCGAACAAATTTCTGCACGTAGCGGTGCATGCCACGCCAAAAGTACCATTGACGAATGCGGTGGTAAGTCTTCGATACCCCGGAGTGCCCACATTGCAGATCAGAATGAAAGAATTCGCATATGTCAGAGCGCAGACTGCGAGGTATGACTAGTAGCCACTGGCGGCCGTCACCGTTGTAATTGCGTCGGTGGAGGAGGTCGTCGCGAACGGCGAAATGGTGGGCTTGACGACGCAACGCGCGAGTGGATGGAGTGGATGGATCAGTCAGCAAGTCTATGAGTGAGGCAATCCATTGATCCTTGTGCTGTTCAGTAGCAATGGCATGAATGCTAATCGAAGAAATGGCAAGGTGAGACACAGAGTTGTTGGCATTGTCGTCAGGCAAGGGAGAGCGCGACAGGGCGTCGGCGTCAGCATGTTGCTTTTCATTGCGGTACAGCACACGGATGTCATAGTCTTGCAGGCGAAGTTCCCACTGAGCGAGACGGCCTGAGGGATCTTTCAATGACGACAACCAGCATAGTGCGTGGTGGTCGGTGACGACATCAAATGGGCGACCATACAAATAAGGTCCGAACTTTGCAAGGGCCCAGACGATTGCCAAACATTCTTTCTCGGTGACTGTGTAATTTGTCTCGGCTTTAGTAAGCGTACGGCTCGCGTACGCCACGACATATTCCGGGAACACTGGTTTGCGCTGTGCAAGGACCGCGCCGAGGCCGACACCACTGGCATCCGTGTGTACCTCTGTAGGGGCCGTAGGGTCATAGTGGCGGAGTATGGGAGGCGACGTCAACAAACGACGAAGTGTTCTGAAAGCTCGTCGCACTGTGATGACCACGAATGAAGAGGCCCGTTACTTCCGAGAAGCTTCGTCAGCGGCGATATGATAGTCGCGAAGTTTCAAATTAAGCGCCGAAAGTAGGAACACAGTCCTAGGAAACTGCGCAGTTCCTTGACAGATGTCGGCTTGGGGAACTCGGTCACGGCCCGAAGCTTGGCTGGATCAGGAAGAATTCTCTCTTTGGACACGACGTAGCCGAGTATTGTCAGCTGCCGTGCTGCAAATTGGCACTTCTTTCGGTTCAGTTGCAGACTGGCGCTGCTCAGACGCGTTAAAACATGCCGAAGGCATTGAAGATGCGTCGAGAAGTCAGGAGCGAAAACGACGACGTCATCAAGGTAGCACAGGCATGTGTGTCATTTCAGGTCCCGCAGAACTGTATCCATCATGCGCTCAAAGGTGGCGGGCACATTGCACAGCCCAAACGGCATAACGTTGAACTCGTACAAGCCGTCGGGGGTGACAAAAGAGGTCTTCGTTCGAGCGTCCTCAGCCATAGGTACTTGCTAGTACGCTGAGCGCAAATCGAGGGATGAAAAGAATTCTGCTCCTTGCAGGCTGTCAATCGCGTCATCTACCCGCGGTAGTGGATACACGTCCTTACGAGTGATCTTGAAAAGAATTCTGCTCCTTGCAGGCTGTCAATCGCGTCATCTACCCGCGGTAGTGGATACACGTCCTGGTTGTTGATCTTGTTGAGGGGTCGGTATTCCACACAGAACCGCACAGAACCGTCCTTCTTCGTGACGAGAACGACAGGAGATGCCCAGGGGCTGCTAGAGGGGCGAATAACATCGCGGCGAAGCATGTCGTCGACTTCCTCGTTGATTACACGGCGTTCTGTGGGAGATACGTGATATGGACGTTGCCGCAGCGGTGGCTGTGCGCCTGTGTCGATGCGATGCGTAACGGTGGATGTGCGGCCGAGAGAAGATTAAGCGACATCGAAAGAAGAGCGGAATTGTTCCAACAGGCCCAAAAGCTGGGACCGCTGGCACTGCGTAAGGTCGTCGGCTACGCAGGGACCGAATATATCATCGGATGATGAAGCACATGTCGAAACGGCACCAAGCGCACAGGACCTTGAGCAGTGCATGTCATCGGGTTGATCCATAACTTGCGCGTCTTCGATGGGTTCCACGCTGCCGAGACATTCCCCTCGCACCAACGTAACGCTGTACGGAGATGAGTTCACAACAAAAATAGTGGTGCTGCCGTGAGTGAGTTGCACGGTCGCGAAAGGAACCAGCAAGCTTTTTCTTATGAAAACACGATGAGATGGCGAGAGGAGTGCAACGGTGTCAGAAAGGCTTGCGCAGTAGAGCAACACCGCAACGGACGAGTTTGCAGGCACTTGAGTGTCGTCTCTGACGAGTAAATTGCTTGCAGCGGATGGACTGTCGGCCGGCGTCAAAGACGACAATGGCGTGAGTTCTATTTCTGCTGGTGCGCAATGAATGACGGCGTCGTGGCGGGAGAGAAAATCCCATCCTAGGAAGATGTCGTGAGAGCATGAAGAAATTATGTTGAATTCGACTGCATACATCACGTCCTGAATCATAAGGCGGGCTGTGCACATCGCTGTAGGGTGAATGCTTTGGGCGCTGGCTGTACGGAGGGAGAGCCCGCAAAGCGGCGTGGTCACTTTGCGCAGTAATCGGCTAAGTTTTTCGTCCATCACGGATACGGCGGCTCCAGTATCTACATGGGCAGATGCACGAACGCCATCCACAAGCACGTTTATCATGTTCGACGGGCTTTCCTGAGGGCTTCCGCAGTTCGACAGCGTCGCAGCCCTTGCCTCGTGGACTGCGAGGACTAGTTTTCCTGGTCGCCCTCGAGTAGACGTGGCCGCATTGGCGACAGTGAGCCATGTCGTGGAGATGGTGAATGGCAGGTAGACGGAACGGGGCGGGACGATGGTGACATAGGCGGCGGTTAGTCATAAGAGCGGCTTGACTGGCTGGAAAAGTTGGAGGCGACCTGCGGTTGCTGCACACGATTGCAATAGCGTGCTACATGACCGACGCAACCACAAGCAAAGCAGATGGGGCGATTGTCAGCAGTGCGCCATTGGTTTGCGGGTCGCATCCATGTCGCAGAACGCGATTGGCGAGCCGGCTGCTGATTATGAGTGCATGGTAGGCGGCACCCGGGGCACGTGGGTGACGCCGGCGTATGTAGGCGAGACAGTTTCTCCAAAGGCCTGGGGCTCGCGACGGTTTCGGTGTAATTTAGGGGAACAGTGACAGAAATCGGTGGGGGCGGCCTGGCAACAACTTGGGCGTAGCTGAGTGGCACAGATGCAGGAGGCGAATGGTGGTATTCAGGGACGACCTCCGCGATTTCCTGCTGAATGGCTCGGTGAAGCGGAGGTAAAAGTGTACTTGATGGCTGTTGAGCATGTTGTGGGGAAGCAAAAGCCCGTAGAGAGACCTGGTGGGCAACTTCCTCACGCACGAACGACTTGATTTCGGCGAGCAAGGTTGCGTGGTCAGGAACTGCTGACAAGGCCGAGAGACCAGCATCGCGTGGTGGCGGTCGACGGGTCATCAAGCGCTGCCGCCGCAGCTCGTCGTAACTTTGGTATAACATGATGACTTCTGCCACAGTGCGGGGGTTCTTTGCCAGGAGCATGGTGAAGGCATCGTCGGCGATGCCTTTTAGAACATGCGTGATTTTGTCAGCCTCTGACATGTTCAGGTCGACTTTCTTGCACAACTCAAGGATGTTCATGTATAACTTGTGAAGGACTCGCCGGTCTGCTGGGCTCGTTAACGTAAACGCTGTTCAGCTTGCAGCTTACGAACAGCCGGGCGGCCGAACACGTCGACGACAGTGGTTTTAAAAGCGGACAATGTCGGGAAATCAGATGCGTGGTTGTTGTACCACATGCCGGCCACACCCGTGAGATAGAAAAACAGGTTGCCGAGTTTACCTGCCTCGTCCCAATGGTTGGGGACGCTCACGCGTTCGTATATGGCCAGCCAGTCCTCGACGTCGGTGCCATCCGCTCCGGTGAAGACAAGGGGGTCGTGGATGCGGGGGACATCGGGACATGGCGTCGGCGTAGGAGGAAGCGTTTGCTGGGCGGCGTCTTGGTGCATGGTTGGAGGCACGGTACGGGATCGAAGCTCCAAGGGCATCGAATGCGGACCGAAGGTGTTTGAAGGGCGCAGCACTCTCAGCACTCTACACCAATTGTTAAGCGGTTTATTGGCGAACACTCAGCGATGATTCACGACAGCGACAGTAAATGCGGGGATCGACTCTCTGCACGAGCTGCTCTTCTTATGAAAAGGGCGACCCACTAGAAGGCGCTGAAGAGGACGACCCACTGTTCAAAGGCTTTACCACAATATATATAAATATATATATATAGTCAGGAATGGACAAGAACTCAACAAACACAACACACCGGCCTCGGTTACAAGCAAAAGAAAAGCAATACATTGCGTACGGTAGCCTTGTTAAGAAGAAGGGAAAAGTGAGTTTCATGTGAACAAAGCTCCCATACGGGGGCCAAAACTTTTTGCTTTTCTTTGATTTTAATCGTCGTTATTGGGTTGTTTTAATCGTCTTCGGTTCCGTATTCGGTAAGTTTGAAAGTTCTGATTTTAACAAAGCACTCATACAATCTCAGAGCCATCATTCAGTGCAGCCCACTCAGTATTCCTCCCAAATATTAGAGTCTTTGAGGAACGAAGCCCTTTTATCTCTTTGCTATTTATCCGTGGCGGTCACGGCGGCAGTGCCTTCAGTATTTCATATGGAGGTCCTTATATGAAGTAACCAACTGCTGCACATATGTTTACCATAAGAATGATTACTCGGACATTTGTTTCATTTCGATGCCAGCAGCCGCCAAACCAATGACCGCGCCCTCGCTATGATGATTGTGAAGGGCTTTTTTTGACGACTATATAAAATCCCACATGGAACAGGGTGAGTCTTAAAAAGAGACGAACTCACGCGAAATGAAGGTTATATCCACCTATTTTATATGGGGTCTACAGGTAAACAGAGCCTTTGCTATCCAAGGACTTTGCTACACTGCATTGGATAGTAACTTATTTTCTCCGAAACGTCTACTTCGTCAATGGTAGTACGAGACAATGGGGCGTACAAAAGGTTGTCAATTATGCAGGAAAAAAAATGTTGTAAAGAAGCTTGTATACGGACAAATCTGTTGGTACTTTGGCAATTCTTCGCGTCTTCCTCCAATACCGATATGCTAATATTGTCAGAAACTTTAAGAGGTCGTGGTGGTAGTGGTTTCATAATTACGCATAAAAAGTTGGACAGTTGAACTGACAAAAGCATATTTGCTTAAGCGGCTCTGTAGAGAATGTTACAAAAACTTCTCTAAAGTTTTCATTGAACCATCACAGGTTGACCTGGCGTAATATAGTTTGCACTATAGCACTTGACCAACATTTTCTCGAAGTGTGTCTCATTATTCACTTCCTTTCGAAATACTGCGACAAAGTTAAGAGAATACTTGGGCACATGGCCTAACAAATATTTTAAAAGTATG
>NW_023612310.1:0-66016 GCF_013339725.1 Rhipicephalus microplus
AAGATACTTAACTAGGCGTAAGCATATAGGGATTCGCTTGATGTGATTGTGGCATGACGCTGTTACACAACTTGTGCATAAGGGATACTTTGCCAAAACGAAGAGTATGCACCAGAACAAGAGGGCGTTCCCGGCGTAGGTGCACGTACCAAATAGATTACCAAAAATAGTAACAGTGGTGAGGATGTACGGCGAAAATAAAGAACAAATACAATGCGTCAAAAAAGGCTGACATAAACAGGTGTAGATTAACCAGAAACAGCAGTGAAAATGTCCAATGAATGTGTACACCAGCACGCACAGAAAGGGGCAAACATGTGCATAACAACACGCAGCAAGCAGGAAAAAATGAGAGAAAGTGGTAACTGCAGTGAGACATATCTATTACGAAAAATACGCGCTACAGACTAGTTATAATGTCCGAAACGAAACACTGCAACTCAAATGGCTTATTCGTTACGTTGTGAATGTAAGAATACTTGCATTTTCGTCTATACCAGGTAATACCGGCATAATTTCTCGATTAGAAACGATTTTACCACCTTTATTTTATTGTGAGGTTCAAAACCACATTCTAATATTGTAGTCGTTAGTTTATCAAGTGAGTGTCCTAGTATACTTACGTGTTCGAATAGAGGTAGGTCGGGAAGTGTGTTAACGCCCACTTTCGGTTATTGAATTGCAATCTTAATGGGGTTTCAGTCTGACCCATAAACTGATGTTAACAAGCTTATCACTCAAGCAGACATGTGCAGTTACTGGTGCCGCAGTCAAAGTTTCCTTTGTTTCTCGTTGTAAGATTTCGCGCTGTGTTCTTAACTGATACTGTGGTCGTCATGTGGATGCACACTCTGCAGCGTGCCTCGCGGCAGTGAGGGCAGCCAGAATGAACGAATGAGACCGTTGTTTTGGATGACGTCCGCAAGTCCTTCACCCGTGGTATGCTACGTGTGGTGGATCATGAAAAATGTTCTTCGGGTAATCAGCCTGCATGAGCATTTCGCCATGCTTCTTTGAGGTGCAGTTAACGTTTGGTGTCGATGCAGGGTGAGTTAAAACCATGTTAGCACATGGGTACTTTGCAGCTTGTTTGCTCAAGTTAGGAAGCTCGTGTTGGTCTGCTTTAGTTGCACGGTCTAATGGTCCCATCAAATACATCAGGTGGGTACTTCTGTCCAGCAAGCGCATCGCTCTTTTTGTCGCAGGTAAAGCAGAAGTCGGCATCTTGGAAGCACAACCTCGTAAATCGAAGGGCTTCACTGTATGGGGTGCTTTGTTTTGTTATGCTTGACGTGGCTGCTTTTAAAATGAAGATCGCGGAGCTTGACTGTGCCACTTCGTTGTTAGTTAGTTGTCAGATGGCGCATCGGCATCTCGAGAAAGCTTATGGTGGAGTGTGCATAGGCTAGCAAGAAGGAAATCAATAGATGAACGTTATTGAAGTCAGCAATCGAATACTTACGTTCTGCCTTTCTATGATGCCATAATAAATATATACGAAGACATTGTAGTACTCTGACTTAGTGCACATCTGTCGAAAAATTGTTGTCTAGTTGATCATTGGGTATGTTTGCGTAATTTGGGCCTATCTTCGTGCGCTTCGTAACGCTCAACTGTACGTAGTGTGTGCCGTTATATTCAGCGCTCTTCAGTTTCCTGACTATATCAACTAGGGTGTCAAGTGTTCAGCTGTCAAGAGGTTCAATAAAGCCTGATTCATCATAAGTGTTAATTACTGATCGAACGCCATCATCACAAGTAACCTTAATGTAGAGGATAGCCACAGCCAATGTGACGAGTATCGGGTTGTCAGCTGGCCACTCCGAGGACCAAGATGTCCATTAAAACATTGTTAGTGTCCTTAAGATGGGATGAAAATCAGGTAGGAATACGGCTATAAAATTATCGACATAGCTAGAAAGCAGCTTGGTCAGAGTGCCAATGGTCGACTATGGTATCTTGTGTAGAAAAATAATCTATCTGCAACAGGATATAGAGGTATCAGTGACTGTATACTTTTGCTTATGCAACCATCTGCAGTAACGTCCCCGTGTGTGTAGGCAAGCATGCATTGCTGTTCATCAATTTGGTCATATTCTGGACATTTATGCCGAGGGCTATCACCAAACTCTCATATCTCCGGCAATTCAGTCGGAGGTGCTCAATATTACTAACGTGCACCCTTTGTCTGCTCGCTGATGTCCGAGAGGCATGTAACTTCCTAATATATTCTCGTTTTTCCACGGACAGGTTGTGCCTCAAGGAAATGCTCTGGTCACAAGCTCAGCCGAAATATACATATCTAAATACTTGTCTAGTTGGTGTGCTGCCGTTCAACGTTGACAAGAAAGTTAATTTTTTTCTTTACGCTGCTGTACCATGATTGATTTTACGTAATCGTATCTTCCGAGCGAACTTATCGACATTTTTGACGAGCTGGATCATATTCATTATGCCCACTATAAGTGGGCCAGAAGCTGAGACCGTGAGACAGAACATACATTTCTGTACGAGACGGTGAGGCGACTAGCACTGTTGCCGCTAGTGGAACCAGAACAATCGGAAGACTGATTCATTGTACCATTGGCTGTGACACCAGTTGAACGCTATCGAAAATTCTTTTCCCCGCTGTATTTCGCTCAAATATTTACTGCCTTCTATCACTCAGATCCTTCAAGCGAATTCCAAGGAAGGATTCAAAACTGAATGCTGAAAATTTAAGTGGCTGTAACGCGACAGACATCAGAACAATACGCTAGAAGAAATGTTTGAAGAGCATTCCAGAAAAAAATCACAGCATATTCACGGAGTGAATGATAATGAGTTGGAAGAAGCGTCCGGTAGGGCGGACGGATGCACAGACGGACAGACAGACTGACAGATGGACAGAAAAATTGAAGTGCACCAAACAGTTTTATAAGATCTTTCAATCAACTACATGTACTACCATCTAGTGAACAGTTCAAGACTAAACTAGAGGTGGCTACCTACTACTACCATATTTTATAGGATGTACAGACACACGCCTTAAAGAGCTTCACCCCTAAAAAAAGGTAAGGACCACTTCACTGCTCACCGGCTTTAAGCCACATAGTTGATGCCGAAACATTTCGCTGCGAGCCATCACCGGCCGGTCACAGCCCAAGTACGGCACACACCAGCTCTCAGCCGCATCATTCCAAACAATGCGTACCTGAAAATAAAATCACTTAAAGTTAAAGGACCTACGAAACAACTTCGTCAAGGTCTTTCAAAAAGTGCATCTCGCTTTCGGATAACTCTTCTGAAGAAGGTACGCCCACTGCAGTTCTATTATTTGCATCTTTTTGTTTCCTCTGTTTACCACTTTACAGTGGACCAACTCGAAGACATCGATTGCTCTATGTAAAACTTGGCTGATAAGAGAAGTGTGGGAAACGAGGTGAATGCTTTTAAGTGTGGCAACAGGGGCTTGTCGGGTAGTTTATTATCGAAACATCGTTGCAGTGCAGTCAAGGACATGGACAAACGGGACAAACGGGACAAACATCGAATGACACCCGGTACAAAGATGTTTTACATGCAGCTGCAAAGTAACATTCAGGAACGTTGTTATAGAGAATAAGACTAAGTTAAATTTAGAAGCTCGTAGCATATCCGCCCTTACTTACGTACGCGTCTGCAAGATTCGGTTACCTTGTGCGAAAAAGATATCAAGCAAGCATATACGTACGAGGCGGTTTTTCGTGTGGAAGATTGTGCATGTGTGAACACCATAGCGCTGAACGTCGAAGATTATTGTCAGTCTATGCAGATCCAATGAGAGGCTGTCGTCTGGTGGCGGTAAATCTGGTCGAGCGAAATATTCTTACCATACAGTATGTATTTCGTCACAAGAAGGTATTACGCATGCACTATGATTATAGAGATTCCACCACAAGAAAAAGTTATGGAGACGCCTTTTTATTGACGCATATGCTCGTCAAAGCGAATGAACCAGCGCTGTATCAGGCCTCCCAAAAAATGTTCAAGCTCACCAAGAAAGCCTCGTTATTGATAACGTGGCGTGCCTTCAACAAGACACACAGAAGTGCAATGGAAAGCCACAGCCTTCTAGCAAACTATAGAAAGGTAAAAGTCTTCCTACACTAATCAAAATATGCGCCATAAAAACAATAGAAGTTGCGTAGCCACAGGACGCAACTCTAGATCTCAGAGTTACTAAAACCTACTCAGGGCGCCGTGGTATGAACTAAGCTCATTGCAGGAAGCGACCTACCTCGTTCAAGCTACCGCGTAAAAAGCACCATTCAAATTACCTCACCGGCGACCAGACTCGTTAATTTCGTTTATTTTTCCCAAAGACTGCAATAGTAAGTTGTCGATCGACACCCAGGACCTTGGTGAATGAACGCGCAATCATAAGGAAGACGTCGAAGTAAGACGTCAATACGTTCAAAGGTACGGGTCATCCTCTGAACCCGGCAAAGATAAAGCACAGAGTCTGCCAAATCCACCTGGCACTGGTATGTAATAAATCGAGTGGATGTAAAATCATAACAGTTTCGTAATAAGGTGTTCCTTAGCCAAACACTTCACTACTCCGGTTTATGCACTATGGGCATCCGAGGGTCGGTCGCCTTCAATCTTACTCACCTTCGAGCCAAGCGAGATTGGCGTTCGGGAAGTGGTTTGGTAAACACCCTCTCGCGGTTCTGCTGCCGAAGTGGTACAAGTTCTGACGCATGCGCCACCATGTGGATAATGCTCTCCCAAGTGCCGTAGTTCAAATTCATGCCCTGCACACATATTTGCGTACCATCATCATCGGGAATTTTCAGCTGCTGGCACTATCGAAGATTGAATGGCTGAATTACCTTTGTAATTTGCGTATCTCTACATTCTATGACCCACTCATGTTAGAATTGGTTACGTCTGCCACACATCAAGTGAGTATGTCTACAATGGTGCTTCAATAGTTGTGGTTGAAGCTGTGGAGTGCTACCACACACTTTAATTTTAATTTATTGTACTTTACATGCCCCATTTGATTATGAGGCACGCCTGAAAGCGAAATGGCTGGTGATGCTCGACAAACCCCGAAGCTTTGTCATGCTCCTAATGTTAGTGTTTTTCTTTTCGTGTCAGCCGTTTGTAGCACCAGGACCAAGAAATCAACCCGAATCCTAAGATTTAGCCGCGAAACGCGTTAGTCATTATCACAACCAGTATATGATGGCGGCCACCGCATAGACTCCACAGAATGAAGCATCCATGTCCTGGAACGTACCACAAAATCACAATTAACTGGAGACCTGGTCGTTCGGCGCACCAACAAGCGCGGGTTGTCATCCAAAGACAGAGTCACAACTCGGAGTTGACGAACAACAAACGTATTTTATAACTCGGGCAGGAACAAACACTTAGCACGCAGTGGCACACATACTAGATTGATAAGGTAACAACGAAGCTAACTTGCGTTTGATAGAACCTGGAACGTTAATTTACTATCACTACGTATACAAACTCCATAATGCAAACAGAATATTCCAAAGTACTTAGGACCATTTATATTTACCTGGCTAGTTTGCGGTACAGTCCACAGCGTAATCTTGCGTCAATTTTTGAAAACAGTTCTTCCGGAAACACAGGGCACACGTGACTAAAGGGCTTGATGTAGCTACCCTTCCGCAGTAGGCTAGCTACACGAAAACTTGCTTGTATATAGGCTGACTCCCGTCCTAGATTTATTTCATAGTGTTGCCATTCAACCAGCTGCACTGGCTGACAGTTCGGTTGCCTGTATTCACTTATTTCATCGGAGGGCGAGTTCTGGATTGTACGACGAAATAAACCCTTACACAGTAGAAAATGATCTTGAGAATAAGCAACAATTTCCTGAAGGTTCGTGTTGCGACAGCTGACCCGTCGGCAGATGCCGCCTTGCTTGACGTTGTGGGATGTCTCAATTTTTCGAACTCTTCTGCTTTGCACGTGCGCTAGGTTAGAGCGGCACTCGATGTCTGAGAGGCACGCTGATAATAATATGTTTTGGAAGCTTGAAAAAAGAGCTACAATTTTTAGTTTTACTCACCAATGGACCTTGTTTTATCCTCATGTAGGACTCAACCTCTTCCAAATCACCTGCAGGAAAACTAAGCATGACTAACTATTCAAATCGACCTAAATTATAAACTCGCTGTCCTATGCAAACGCTCATGACGTAAAATCTGGAAAACAGAACAGCCACTCAACGTTCGCACATGCATACGTTAGTTAACTGATAGCACCCTGCAAATTGTCCGATTCAAGGACTCTGTAAGCACCTAATTCATTGTTGTGCAATATTAAGCCTTTTCCTCCCATTGACGGGTATATTTTCTGATATTTTGAAGCAAAATGACCCATGAAAAATATACTCATCATCAAGTAAAACTGGGTCAAATGAAACCAATGCAGCGCCACCAACCGTACGGCAATCACTCTACTTGTGGGGTATTCACAGAATTTCGTGGGCAACATGGGTTAATTGGGCAAGAATACAATTACGTTATCAGATTGCAAGACAATTTCAGCATTTGGCTCAATGTCGAGCAATAAAAAATACGGATATTAACGGAACACCTCCGATGCTGGACATTCTTGAAGAGGTCCCTAATTAATTCTTTCTTTGACTAAAATTAGGTGTTTTTTATTTCATGGTTTAAAATGCAGTGCGAAATATACCGAGTACTCTAATTATTATTAACCTTTTCTAGACACACTGTGTCTATGTCCTCTTGTTTGTACGTGCCACAGAAGTGATTTTCTTACACCAAACAGCTGTACTCATCTGAAGAGCTGTCACTAGTATCCAATAAACTTCCTTGTTTTAAACACAGCTTGAACGCTAGGACAGTCTTCATTAGTCGTGTGTTTATATGTTTAAATTTGGACAGCTTCTTATGCTCCCATAGTGGTACACCAAACTTTAAATCAGGGGACATTTTTTTCTAAGCAACATAGTGTGCAAAATGTAACTGTCTTCTTTCGGCGAGTATTGCACCGTCCGCCTTTGACGTACATATCGTACTGGACAAAGCGGCTCACAAGTTTTCATTGTCTTTCACAAACTTGCCAACCACGTTTTCTAAACATTGTTACGCACTGAATAAAGGTTTAAATGGAAATAATAATGAGAGCGCAGGCGTAAACGACGATGGTGATCGCTAAAGCAGCATCGTCGTTCTCCTCTTCTTCTTCAGCTTCCCGTGGTTTCCACTTGTAGGTATACAGTTCTTCCTAACAATCCTCCACTCTTAGGCGAAGCCCTCCGAGTGAGTCATTCCAGAATCCTTGGTGTGAATGGCTTGAGGCGGCCAACATGCGTCACCTGAGTCTTGGGTGAACGACGGCCACTTTAAGTGAGGCGCCCCATCTCGTAATTAACCTTGCTTAGGCGATGTTGAATAACGAACAGTCAGTTGTAGTTTGAAAGAAGTTTTTCGTTTAAGACAGATCACCGTACGGGAGTCCTGAGCTATACAAACTCACCTAGAACAAAATGGACGTGTCTTCGTTGACTGTCGTAACGTGTTGTACAGTATAGCTTTGCACGGCCAATGTACGTAAGCGTGCAAGTAGCCGAGTCTCTTTTCACGACACAGCGTCTGGGAGATAGGCAAATCGTCCTGGCTAACGAAAGAAAGGATAGTGTCTAGCATGTGGTGCAGTGAGCGAGTGTATAAAGAAGGAACAATGGGCTCTAACCTGCAATTTCATATTTCACATAGTTGAAGCATAAGTTACGAAGGGTAACACGTTGTACCATTTCTTGTGGTCCGATGCGACGTACATTGACATGTTGATGAATGTTCGGTTTGTGCGCTTAATCAGTTCATTAGTTTGCGGGTGGCAGGCTGTCAAGCGTCTCAACTCAGACACACAAGAGTGGAGTAATTATTCGATAACATCGGCAGTGAACTGACGACCACATTCACTTATCATTACTCAGGAAGGCCCGTGCCGGATAACGATGGAATGGAGTATAAACACGGAAGCCTAGGCTGCCATGGCGGAGGATGAGGCCGCCATCTCGCAATACCACGACATGTAGTCAGCACATACTATTATCCAGTCGTTGCCTCTTGACGAACGTGGGAACGAGCCGATCAGGTTTATGCCGATCTTTTCAAAAGGAGTGCTAGGGGGCATTATCCGTTCCACGTGGCCGACCGAAGCGGAGGTAGGTCGCTTTCATGGCTCTGACATCTTGTACAACTAGCTACATAGGTCCAACTGTTCTGCATATTTGGGGCCAGTATAATCGGTAATTGGTGCAACTTAGTGTTCACACGGACCCTGAGTGACCAGACGTCGAATTATCGTGCACAATACGCCGAATATACTTGTGCAGCAAGTCAGGAACCACCAGTAAGAAGCGAGCACCCGTAGTTGACAAGTTTGTTTTGTAAAGAAGACCATCTCTGATGCAAAATGGGCCTTCTGTTACCGAGCCTTGCGTTGGAAGGAAAAGACCTTTCAAGGTGCAGTCTTTGCGCAGCTCAGCAGCGAATGTCCATGCATCGGGGAAGTCAGCTGATAGGGAAGCCACAAGATGGTCAAAGTTGTTAGCTTCGCAATCAGTCGTACGTAGGGGCATCCTGGAAAGGCAGTCCGCGTCCGCATGTCAGAGGCCACTTTTTTTGTACGAAACAGTGAACACATATCTTGTAGACGAAGGGCCCGATGAGCGAGGCGTATGAACAGGTCACGAAGGTTGACCAACCAGCACGGGGCATTATGATCTTGACTATGGTAAACGGGCGACTATAAATGTAGGAGCGAAACCGTTGCAAAACAAATACTCCTGCGAGATATTCCTGTTTTGTTACAGTATAGTTGCGTTTGGGATTGCTAAGTGAACGGCTTGAGTACGCTATGACATGTTCTTTGTTGTCAGAGCATTGAATGTGAACGGCCCCGATGCCGATACCACTTGCGTCTTTGCGAATCTCTGCTGAAGCAGAAAGGTCTAAGTGCTTGAGTATTGGTTATGAAGTGAAGAGAAACTTCTGGCGAAAAGCGGCATTACACACAAGGGTCCACTGAAAGGGAGTGCTCTTGCGTAGAATATTCGGCAGGGGGTACAGATATCCGCAAACCGGGGTATGAACGGCCGGAGACAAGAGCAGAGCCATACGAAGCTACGAAGTTGTTTCACAGATTTGGGTAGCTCAAATGATGCAACGGCTGTTGTCTTCTGTGGGTCAGGCTTTACACCATCTTTATCCACAATATCTCCTAACACTAGAGTTTGGTGCTCTGTGAAATGACATATTCTATAATTTACCCCAACCCCCGCCTTTTTCATACAGTCGGGCACAGTATCCAGACGAGTGTTGTGCTCCTAAAAATCACATAGACAGGTAGCGCATACAATTGTGCCATTTCAAAACCCACAGTAAAATGTCGACGAATCTTTTGAATGTCGCAGGTGCATTACAGAATTCGTATGGCATCACTTCGAGTTCGTAAAGGCCATCTGGGTAACTAATGCTGTTTTTTCCTTCTTATCTGGTTGCATCGAAATTTCCGAATAACCAGATTTAAAATCAACGAAAGAAAATGCTAACAGTCTAGGGCGTCACTATTAGGTGGTAGCGGATAGACGTCCTTCTTTGTAACGCAATTCAGTCGGTGACAGTCTACACGGAATCTCCACATACCATCTTTCATCTTCACAACAATCACTGGTGCAGCCAACAGACTCACCGATTCTTGAATCACCCCCTATGTTAGCGTCTCTTGTACTTACTCATTGAAACTCTTGCGCTCTTATCGCACCACTTTGTAAGTTTTCTGCCGTATTGGAGTCAACAATGAGGTGTTCATCCGATGACGTATTCTAGAAGATACACTTGAAGTCTTCTGGCTACTTTTAAAATGAAGTCGAACATTTTAACAAGCTTGAAGGAGACGTCGAGAAGGGTGCTACGTTCGCTTTGGTGTAGTGATGGCTGAGAATTTGTAGGAGTTTTGAACACTCAAAGGCAACATGTCTTCTAGGCGCTGAGAGAATACATGTCTGTTTTTGCGTGCATCAATAACAAGTGCAATAAGTTAACGCGGACGATTCGGGTTTCAATACAGCGAGTTTAATTCCAAACACTGCAAGCTGCATTGAGCTATTGATTGCCCACACACATGTGCTTCCGTTAGCTGCTGACACCACACAATGGAAAACTACAATTTCTTTTTCACACAGGCTAAACGAATTGTTTCGTGTTATGGCGTCGAATATGGCAATGTCGTTATAAGACAGTGGAACGTCCATGGCATAGAAGGCAAGAAGGATCATGTCCAAGGAAACAACAAACGAGCAGTCATCACGGGATGAATCCCCAAACGCGCAGCAAGAAAACTACTGCGCGTGGAAAGGTGCCCACTCCTGTAGTCGACTGTTGCTCTACACTCCAGCAAAAAAAATCTATTCCCAAAATAACAGCGTGAATTGCACAATAACATAAAGTTTTGTGGGAAACACTTTGCTGCACTAAGACGCATTGGCAGTGCAAACTCTCACAGGACACAACGTGATACGACTCACACCGTGGAATGTCACACCACTTTTCAAAGAAAACATCCCCTTTGGCCCAATAATGTTTCAATATTTAGACTCATCACACAGTCACTCCGGAATCTACAAGGGCCGTGGTACATACGTCATCAACAAACACGTGAACACATGACGAAGGAATACCAGTTCATAATGTCCGAGGTCCTGCAGACTAGTTATCCGGTGGTGCTGATTGTGTGCGACACCGCGGCGATGGGGATCGTGAGCACGTGGAGTTGATTGCGGAGCCACGCTTCGATCGGAGGCCGGTGACGGGTTGCGTAAACCGGCAGGCGTGCGTGATGGTCCTGGCATAGAGTACCTGTGGTCAAAGGCTTGGTAGCCATGGGCAGTGGTTCTCGCTCGTATGAAGGACGACAGTTGGAAAAACGTGATATATTGCCGCAATCACTTGCCATCCTTATCGCTTTGCTTGTGACGCACGTGGTTAGTATGTATCTGCGCTCCATCATGAAGGCGCGATCCGTGAACTTATCGTCTTGCCCCGTTTTATCGGAAAACACCCCTCGCGAGTAAGCCAAGGGCAGCCGTGGGCATCGGTGTAGTAGTTCGCCAGCTGTAAGGCAGTTCACTTGTTTCTTTCGGGCGCAGGTCAGCCCAGTGAAATAAAGCTTGTTACGGCTTGCTCCCGATCCTGTCGTGCACGTTCCTTCATCGTCGCGGCTACGTGACAACTGGTGGAGGTGCGGGGTATGCACCAGGTCCCTGAGCCGACAGCTGCACGGAAAGACGAGGCCCCCAAAAGCAGCGACGCGACTCGCAGTAGCCGCCGCCTACAATGGTTGCTACCGGAACCCGGAACACTGCCGGAGTACACTCGACAGAAAAAAGAAGACTTCACGTCAACCATGAGCCTACCAGCTGCGCCCACCCCTGTCATCTTGCAACAGCCTCGAGTGCCTCCAACCTTCCACGGCTCGCCTGCAGAAGATGCAGAAGATTGGCTCAACCAATTCACTCGGGTGGCTTCACTAAACAAATGGGATGACGAGATGAAGGTGAGTCACGTTTTCTTCGCACTCGACGGCCCCGCTAAAACGTGGTTTGAAAACCACGAGGCCTCTTTGACTACGTGGGAGTGGTTCAAGACTGATTTCTTGTGGACGTTTGCCAACATGCTGCGCAAAGAAAGGGCTGAAATTCTGCTACAATCGAGGATCCAAAAGCCTAACGAAACTGTGCCTATATACGTCGAGGAAATGAAGCTCCTCATCCGCCGTGTGGATCCGAACATGGCAGAGGAAAAGCAGGTGGGGCTTCTAATGCGAGGAGTAAAAGAGTCCCTTTTCGCTGGCCTAGTTCGCAACCCGCCGAAAACCGTTGCCGAGTTCACGCAAGAGGCATCCACCATTGAGAAGGCCTTAGACTCCCTAAACCGCCAGTACAACCGTACAGTGCACATAACTTTCATGGACCCTCAAGCAACGTTTGCAAGTACCAGCGATTTCCGTGAAATAATACGCGAAGTCGTCCGCGAGAAGCTGCGGCTACTTATACCATCACCCTTGCAGCCTCCAGAAGCGTCACTCACGGATGTCATACGCGACGAAGTTCGCATTGCTTTGGGTGTTTCTCGGACGGCGACACAATGTCAAGAAAACCAGGGAATCAGTTATGCTGCCGCAGTACGCAGCCCAAGGGTACCGCCAACATGCGCCGTGAGCATTACGAACCACCCCAGCGATCGCCATCACCCGTCCACTCACCTGTTTTTTTGGAAGCGCCGCGAAAATCAGACCTCTGAAGAACCCCCGACCAACAACGCCCACTATGCTTTCACTGTGGTGAGCCAGGGCACATCCTCAGATACTGCCCTTACAAACGCATGGGACTTCGTGGTTTTGCCCTCAACGCACCACGACCGCGACCCGGACAGCGATCACGTGAAGTTGAAGACTACTTGCGCCGTGCCGAGTATCCGCCCACCCGTCCATCACGATCACCGCCATACAGCCGCTACACATCGCCAGGCCGTGGCAACGCGGCGGCAGCGCGAGGAAGGTCCCCGAGCTCTCGTAGGGGAAACTGAGTAAAGCAGCCTTTGGAGGCGGGTTGCTTGCCGGCGAATGGACGAAGAACCTCCACTGATCATACCGCACGACGACGCGCCCCGATGAAGACACCACGGCTGCTACGACGACACTTCGCACTAAGCTCGATGGCACGCCCCAACCCACTTGCAGCACTCGCAGAAGCCGTGATTCGACACCAAGACTGACGTCCAACTCGAGATTAAGAATCTTTGACCGAGACGTACTTACAGACGGCCTTTGTGTAACAGCACTTATCGACACAGGAGCCGACTTTTCTGTAATAAGCGGAGCCTTCGCAGAGCAACTAAAGAAGGTAATGACTAGATGGGATGGTCCCGTGATCCGCACAGCCGGAGGCCATCTCGTGTTGCCAGCGGGACGATGCACAGCACGAGTGACTGTCAGTGGACGTACTTACCCAGCGTGCTTCATAGTCCTGCAGCAGTGTTCCCGCGATGTCATCTTGGGCATGGATTTTCTGACCGAACATCGAGCAATCATCGACCTTCAATCAAGACAGATCACACTTTCCACGGGCCAAACCATTCAGTCGAAGACCACCCTAGGGCACCACGCCATCCTGCGTGTTCTAGATGAAGAAGTAAGCATCCCACCAAGGTCAAGCGTCATAATACCAGTGGTTACAGGCAACACCGAGGATGTTGAAGGCGTGATCGAGGAAAACGGCAGTTCCTCTTAGACCGACAGCTTGGCGTCACGAGAGGTATCGCTTACTTCAAGAATGAGCAAGCTGACGTGCTCGTAACCAACTTCGGCAGGGAACACCGACACCTCAACAAAGGCAGCACGATTGGCTTCTTAGATGAAGTAGGGGACATTCCAGGCACGTTCGCCATCTCCGACAAATCCCACCAAGACTCTTCAATGAAAAACCAGCCGCGTGTGTTCGACATCAACCCTGAGCTTCCCAGCGACAGGCAAAATCAGATCCGCATTCTCCTAGAAAGCTACGCTCACTGTTTCGCAACCTCCTCCAAGGTGCCGAAAACACCCTTGCCAAGCATCGGATCATAACCAGCGAGCACGCCCGACCTCTCCGCCAAAGCCCGTACCGTGTGTCGCCGCGAAAGCGTGAAGCAATTCGGAAACAAGTGGACGAAATGCTTCGCGATGACGTCATTCAACCTTCGAAAAGCCCTTGGGCAGCCCCAGTCGTTCTCGTAAGAAAAAAGGACAAAAGCCTCCGGTTCTGCATCGACTATCGCAGGCTAAACAACATAACGAAGAAAGATGTCTACCCGCTCCCAAGGATAGACGACACCCTAGACCAACTCTGTCATGCCAAGTACTTCTCGTCCATGGACCTCAAAAGCGGATATTGGCACATTGAAATCGACGAAAGGGACACAGAAACGACGGTTTTCATCACTCCGGACGGGTTATTCGAGTTTAAGGTCATGCCATTTGGGCTTTGTTCCGCACCGGCAACGTTTCAACGAGTAATGGACACGGTGTTGGCAGGCCTGAAATGGCAAACCTGCCTCGTGTATCTCGACGACGTTGTAGTCTTTGCGGCAACCTTTGACGAACACATGCGAAGACTGAGGGCCGTACTCAATGCAATCAAGTCTTCAGGACTTACCCTAAAGCCGGAGAAGTGCCGCTTTGCATATCATGAGCTGTTATTTCTTGGCCATATCATCAGCCCTGACGGTGTACGACCCGACCCCCAGAAGACGTCTGCTATCGAGCATTTTCTGCGGCCGACAGACAAGAAAGCCGTACGAAGGTTCCTTGGCTTGTGTGCTACTACAGAAGGTTTGTGAGGACTTTTTCATGCATAGCTGAACCTTTGACGAAGCTAACAAAGGCTGATGTATCATTTCAATGGGAAGCGCCGCAAGAAAAAGCCTTTAAGGACCTCCAGCGTCGTTTACAGTCCCCTCCCATCTTTTCACACTTCGTCGAAGATGCCCAAACTGAAATTCATACTGACGCAAGCAGCGTGGGCATAGGCGGTCCTTGTCCAGAAAAGCAACGGGTTCGGAAAGTGATTGCATACGCTAGCCGTTCGCTGTCGAAGGCGGAGAGTAACTATTCAACTACTGAGAAGGAGTGGTCTCGCAATCATTTGGACGACATCGAAATTCCGTCCTTACATTTACGGACGACCATTCAAGGTTGTGAGTGACCATCACGCCCTCTGCTGGCTTGCAAATTTGAAAGATCCCTCCGGCCGCCTCACTCGATTGAGTCTTCGTCTCCAGGAATTTGATGTCACCGTAGCATACAAGTCTGGGAGGAAGCATTCGGACGCAGACTGCTTGTCAAGGGCCCCTGTCGATGAAGCCCCAAGAACGATGACGACTATGACAGCTTCCTTGGATCTATCAGTAGCGGCACTTTTGCGCAACAGCAACGCGCGGACCCTGACCTCAAGCGTCTCTATGAATACCTGGAAAGCAAACTTCATCACCCCCTGCATCATTCAAGCGCGGACTCTCATCCTTCTGTTTTCAAAATGGCATCATTGTAAAGAAGAACTTTGCGCCCAATAAGACTACGCATCTTATTGTCGTTCCCAGCAACCTTCGAGAAGAAATTCTACAGGCTTCCACGACGAACCGCCTGGACACCTTGGATATGCGCGCACTCTTCGCCGAATCCAAGAGAAATTCTACTGGCCACGACTGCCCACCGACGTCGCGCGGTACGTAAAGACTTGCCGTGAATGCCAACGAAGAAAGAGGCCACCGACCAGCCAGTCAGCCTGCTGAACCCCATACCACCCCCAGCAAAGCCTTTCCAACAGATTGAAATGGACCTTCTCGGTCCCTTTCCGACATCAACTTCTGGCAATAGAATGATAATCGTACAACTGACTACCTCACCCGTTATGCCGAAGCAAAGCCTTGCCGAATGGAACAGCAGAGAGGTCGCAAAGTTTTTTGTAAACTGCATCCTGTTGCGACACGGTGCCCCCGAGGTCCTCATCACGGACAGGGGGCAGCGTTCACGGCAGAGCTAATGCAAGCTATTCTGCACCACAGTCAAACCAGCCACCGGAAGACTACTGCGTATCATCCGCAGACAAACAGCCTCGTAGAACGGCTGAACAAAACTATCGCTGACATGCTTGCCATGTATGTCGATGCAGAACACAAACCTGGGACAGCATCCTTCCATTCGTCGTATTTTCCTATAACACTGCAATACAAGAGACCACACGCATGACGCCTTTTAGCGTCGTCTACGGCAGAGAGCAGCTACACGTTGGACGCCATGCTCCCAGATGTCACAGAGAGAACCTCAACGTCGCCACCAACCTTCAACGTGCCGAACAAGCCCGACAACTTGCACGCCTGCGGAATAAGGAACAGCAGTCCATCGACGCTCGACGCTACAACTTACGCCGCTGCCATACGGAATACAAACCGTGACCGCGTGTGGATTTGGACCGCCATTCGCCGCCGAGGACTCAGCGAAAAGTTGTTGTGCCGTTATTTTGGACCTTACAAGGTCATACGTCGTGTTAGTCACCTAGTTTATGAAGTTGTCCCCGATGGCGCGACGACACCGCAACGGCGCTGCGCTAACCCAGAACTTGTGCATGTCGTGCGCCTTAAACCTTATACAGGCGGTAATAGATTTTACATTTTGCAATGTCAACTGCGAATTTTTTATCTTTCTTTTTTTTCTCGTGTGTTCTTATGACACTGTTCTCGGTTTTCAATGTTTGGTCTTTTAAGCATCAGGCCGATGCTTATTTAAAAGGGGAGTAATGCCGCATCACTTGCCATTCTTATCGCTTTGCTTGTGACGCAAATGGCAACATGTTTTCTAAGCGCTGAAAGGATACATGTCTGTTTTTGCGTGCATCATCAACCAGTGCTATAAACGTCGCGGACGATTCGGGTTTGCATACAGCGAGTTTCATTCCAAACACTGCAGGCTGCATTGAGGTGTTGATTGCCCACACACATGTGCTTCCGTTAGCTACTGACACCACACAATGGGAAACTAAAATTTCTTTTTCACACAGGCAAAACGAATTGTTTCGTGTATGGCGTTGGACACGGCAATGTTGTTATAAGACAGTGGAACGCCCATGGCATGGAAGGCTGGAACGATCATGTCCACGGAAACAACAAACGAGCCGTCATCACGGGATGAATCCTCCAAGCGCGCAGCAAGAAAACTACTGCGCGTGGAAAGGTGCCCGCTTTTGTAGTCTACTGTTGCTCCACACTTCAGCAAAAAATCTATTCCCAAAATAACATGTAAGAATTGCACAATAATATAAAATTTTGTGGGAAACACTTTGCTGCACTAGGACGCATTGGCAGTGCAAACTCCCACAGGACACAACGTGTCACCACTCACACCGTGGAATGTCACACCACTTTTCAAAAAAAACATCCCCTTTGGGCCAATAATGTTTTTTTAAAATTTAGACTCATCACACAAATAGTCACCCCGCAATATACGAGGGCCGTGGTACATACGTCGTCATCAAGCACGTGAACACACTGATAAAGGAATACCAGATAATAATGCCCGAGGTCCTGCAGCCTCACCTTCATTGGCCGCACCGAATACTTATCCGGCGGTGCTGATTGCGTGCGACACCGCGGGGATGGGAATCGTGGAGCACGTGGAGTTGATTGCGGAGCCACGCTTCGATCGAAGGCTGTTGACAGGTAGCGTAAACCGGCAGGCGTGCGTGATGGTCCTGGCATAGAGTACCTGTGGTCAAAAGGCTTGGTAGCCATGGGCAGCGGTTCTCGCTCGTATGAAGGACGACAGTTGCAAAAACGTGATATATGGCCCAAGACACCACAGCTGTAGCACACGGGCAGAGGTCAAGACGCTTGTGGCTGCTCAGAGTAACCAGTCTTCTAAGTGGGCTTAGGAGGGTAGTAACGCTCTTCACGGGCACCGTAGCCAGCCGATATCCGCTGAGAGAAAAGAGGTGGATGCAAGCGTTGTTCGTCATTGGAGGGCGGTTGGTACAAAAAAAAACAGATTCCCGTGTGCCTCCGCACAATTATTCGGGATATGCCGAGTTAGCCAATGGCTGCCATGGAGCTAGAGGAGCTGGAATTTGTGTGGGTTGTGGGCCTCGCACGTAGCTGTCCTGATAGTTGCTAGGGCCTCTAGAGACGTGGGAGATTAACTGACATCGGAGAAATTCTTCTCCTACACTCTGCCGGATTGTCGACGCGAGGTCATCTGCCGAAATGGTGTCGGCACTAGCCACCGTAAGGATGTTAGAGAGGTGGCCAAGTTTCAGCGCTATTCGCCGCAATTTCAGCATTTCGAATGTGTGACAATGCTTCACAACGTCGGACACAAAGGTCATGATCTATTTTCCTATTATAAATTATTATATTTCGCCGAACCTTTCAAAACGTGTCCAACTTCATGCTCTTCAGCCATCCTGTCATTCACTGTAGTACAGAGCTTCGATATTTCTTCAATGTACGCGGTACATATCTCTCTGGTAGCTGTGCCCTCTGAGCCAATGTCTGCTCCGCCCACTTCTTCTTCGTGGTGGATACTCCAAAGCACCTTTTTAATTCTTCAGCAAAACTATCCCAAGATGTGAAGATGTCTTTGTGACACCCGAGAGCTGTGTCAGTTAATGAAAACTCAACATGGCTTAGCTTTTCTGTCGTGTCCCAGCAATGCTTTGCTTACCGTCGTATATTTTTTCAGCCAGTGTCATCCACGTCTTCGGCAGACGTCCCACGAAAGTTTGGTGTAACCCGGCTGTATGGCAGGGAACCCATCGGAATCGCCATCGAAGCACCGGGGTCCTGGTCCTGGGACATCTCGTTAGGCGATGGCGGGAGTCTGGCGAGGTGGTCGATGCAGTGAAGTCTGGGTAGTAGTGCTTCCGTCGTCGGGTTCACCATACCCACCACCTTCCACCAATGTGCTATGCGCGAAGGAAAGGTTTAAAGGAGAAGTTTAATGAGAGCGGAAGAACGAAAGACCATGGTGATCACTGAAGCAGCGTCATCGTTCTCCACTTCTCCAGCTTGCCTTGGTTTCCACTTGTAAGTACGCTTCTTCGTAATAATATTGTACTCTAAATAACAGAAATGCGTCGTATCTCATCACTAAGAACATCATAAAGTGCATAGTAGCTTTCAGAATTCAGAAGACGCGGTAAACTGTAAATGTAGTAGCGTTCGCTGAAAGCGTAGGAAAACAGTAACCATGTGAAACTACTTCAAACAAAGCCTGTGCATACTTATTATGTACGTCGAAAAGCGCAAATCCGCCACCGCCGTCGCTTTTTCTCATGGAGCAGCTCCGAAACTTTTCCGAAGTACGTTCTTGTCCAGGTTTTGTACGTAAGGCGGACCTTAGCGTTAAACTGTGATGGAAAAGAGGACTATCACAGCAAGAACCATACTTGCCCAGACGCTGACACTGTCCGGAACGAAAATACCAGCCTTAACGTTGGTGACCGTGTTAGCTTCAGAATATCCCAATTGTTCTCGTTAGGTACTGAAGACTATTGTTTCAGAAAAAATCCCACTTGTTCGCATTAGGTACTGAAGCTAATCAGAACAATCGAAAGAATAAAAATAAATATCACAACAATTACGCAATCGAAACAAAAATGTTACACACCCCGCCCGGGACAGTGCGCGCGAAGTAGTGCTTACAAGTGTCACCGGTTGCCGGTTGGTAATAGGAAAATACAAAAGTAAGAAAGCGTGGCATTGCCCCCCCCCCCCGCCCTGAAAAAGCATAGTCTCTTTGCGTTAAAGGAAACAATGAAAAAGCAAAAATGCTGGCACAGGAACAATAATAACAATAATAAAGAAAGTAAGACGTTTGGTATAGTGTTCCCTCACACGTATCAGATGCCTTGAGGCACGCGACGTCGAAAACTAGCGATCATGTGCGAAGGCCTTGAAAGTTTTTATTGCCGTCCGTGACTACCACGTAGTTCAGATGCTGAGACGTCAAAGCAACTCTAATGGCCCTAATTATCGCTGAGAAAACTGTTCGCTTAGTTCATGCTGGTCAACAGGCCCTCGCAACGTGTCCGTATTGTTTTTTTTAATGTGACACCATCGAATATTGTCTTTGAAATTGTCATTTTCACGAAAAACTCCAGGACACGCTATGTTCAATCATGCATCAGCCAAATAAAGAGCTTTTCTTTTTCTCCTCAGATGAGGAAATTGACTTTGTTTTCTACGGCCACCTTAGGGTCATTGACGTGAAATCAGTCTAATTCGGGAACTGCACCATCATCCCGAGTAATGTCACAGCCTTTCCAATGCACACTACGCTAGTGAAAGCATCTTCAAAGTCGGTTCGGAAACTTGTCCAGATACCGTATACTTACCAAAAAAAGAAATTGCAGGACCCTTAAATTTCGCCTTTAATAGCTGAACCCGAAAGCGATATTCTGACCCTAAAGCATTCTTCAACCACTTTTGGAACACTTTCTATTGCATAGTGTTACTCGAGCAGTACGAATTGTGGATCACCACAATGCACTCGGTGAAGTTGAAAGCGGCTTCTGTCAGTGAAACTTTCGCATATGGCGACATTCCGTTGGTTGCATGTTTAATCGCAGTATACGAGCAATACGCTTGATATCTTCCCAAACTTAGAGAGAACCCATTGTGTGGCATTAAAGGAATACGTGCCGCAACGTGTATAGTTTTTTTAATAAGGTGGCTAGCTTCAAACAATCAAGTCGTTATTATAATCACATGTCTGTAAGCTAGATGCTTGTACCACACAATAATACTGCGATGTTGTTCGATGTATTGTGAGGCATTTATGCAAAACGTGTGTGTTGGTAAAGCATTAAAGTTATTTTCACTTAATTTCCAAGCAGAGAAAGGTATTTTAACTGCACTTCCAAGCAAACGCCTGGCTGTGTGATAGAATACCTGCTTGTTACGCAAACGTCCTAAGGTCGATCCTCGCCCGAATCTAAGAATTTTGACTATTTATTTTATTCACAGCTTTCTCTAGTTATAGTGACACACTATAAGATAAACTTTTTTGCTCACAACTAACGACGCGCAGGCCACAAAATGAGCTCTTTAATTTTCGCGAAACGAACTTCTTGACACTATCGCCTTAACACACGGGACGAAGACCATCGTGGCCAGCCAGGGCCGCGAGGGAGATGTCCGCGAGACGCATGTGGCCTGTGGACTACGGGTTTGAGAACAAGGGGCTCGTATAAGTATCATGAAACTAATGAAATTTCTTTTCCTTCATTGTCACAACAGCAACTTTCCCATATAGCTTACTAGGAGTGAGTGCAAATGAGCGAAGTGAAAGTGCGATGCAATGACTCACCTCGGAAATTTTTTCGCATGAAGCAGAGGACACATTTCGGCGGGAATGCTGCCAAATCCACATGCCATCAGGACCAAGGTATTCTTATTTCGAGCCTCGTCATAGAATTCAAGCAGCATTTGCTCCATGTACTGAAAGGGAAAAAAATACAAGAAATTTATCCAGTTCAATGCGGCAGATACTAAGCATGTACTAAGCAGAAATAAAGTATTGCTTCATGCAGTGTTGCAGTCCTATATTTAACTCCCCAAAAGAGTCGTTAAGGTCGCTCTCCATAAAGCAGCTTTGTCATTAAAGCCGCGCATGTAAAGTTCTGCTGTTTTTCTTTTGTCTAGTTTTGTAGATGCTTCTGCATCTTTCTCCTGAGCTTCTAGTGCCATCACAGGCCAGTCGCTACAACACTAGGGTGTGTCACGAAATATGGCGACCTCAGTGACTCGACCTAAACTGAGCCATTAATTCCGTCTTTGCTGTGGTGTGGGATCTCAGCTTTGGCGTATGCACTTCGTACCATGCATTCTAGCGAGACAGAGAGTCGATGGCATTGAAATGGGGAGCCAATCTTGGCACAAAATGGGAAAGCACTGTCACTCACTTGCACTTCTGCACTGACATCGATGTGATGCGTACCGCTGTTGACACAGGCTGCTACCACCGAACGTCCAAAAAAGCGGTACTGAAATAGAAAAATCCGTGGTAGCTCAGTAGTTACAGCATAGAACGCGTTATTCGAAGGTGGTAGGTTCGATTCCTGCTCACGGCTGGTTATTTTTTCATCCACTTTTCTTTCTTCTTACTTACATTCAATTGGTTCAAATAACTTCCCCTGTACATTCCTTGGCATTACTGTCTGTTAGATCTCATTGATATTGTGTTAAAACACGGAAAAACGAGCCCTTAGGTATACACTTCTTTCCCTTATATATATATATATATATATATATATATATATATATATATATATATATATATATATATTATATATATATATATATATATATATATATATATATATATATATCTGCATTCATACATACGTACCCTTTCGTACAAAAAATACAAATGGACGTAATCCTTGGGTTACACGTAACATCATCCACAACACTGGTTAATAGGCTAAGAGAACACTTGAGAACGAATTCCCAGCCAAATAGCAAGAACTCGCTCACGATATCAATAAACATTATAAAGGCAAAAGTGAAAACAGCTAACAATAATCACTTTCGTAACACCCTCGATACCTTTCTGAAGTTTTCTCAGCGAAAATTCTGGCATTACATTTTTCCACATCCCAACCCCAGTGCGGAGTCAGCGCTGAAAGATGGAAAAAGAGCTAACGTACTGAATAAGTAGTTTGATTCCATTTTCACAGCCAATGACGGTCACCTACTGCTCTTTGAAACTTCTGATGGCATACCTATAACATAGCAGCTTCAAACATAGATCAGTATTATATCATGCTACTCCAGCTTGATTTCCATCTACTAACAAATATTAACCATCACAGAGGGAGTGCAAAGGAAACCGATTGGGTTAATTTTCAATGAGTATCCACTCAGACTCTCCAAGTGCTTTATTCGAATCGGCCGGATTACTGACATTTGAAAATCGCGCTATGCTAGCCCAATTGAAATCGCTTCATCAATTATTTCTTCGCAAGCTAAATGTTAACCGTTCTAAACACATCTCTATTGTAGAGACACTGATAACTTGATTAAGGCACTCATCGTAAGTGAACATTGTTTTTTTTTTCGAAAGTGCGCCGAATGGCACACAATTATATATACTGTTGGAAGCCAGTTTTCCCTATAAAAATAAACAATATTTTCCCCTATAAACAAGGTGAGGCCCATACAGCCGCACATCCTAGTCTGGGAGCCTCATCTGATGGAGGCCCACTGCTCTCAGTTAGCGCCATTGTATCTGCTTCAAGTCAGGGTATGTTCAGTGCAAATGTTTAATTGTAGCCGTGGACGCTACAGTGGTACAGAATGAGCAAATATCCCCAAATGGTCTATGCAAATGTTGTGGCCCAGCATATGTGACTGACGGAGTAAGCGCCGCCATACGAAGTTTCCACAGCACCGCCCCATCCTAGCGGGTAAGGCCACAGGAGAGGTTTGAATAACACGGTGGAATTAAGCGCCGTGTGGTGTGGCGAAAAATCTCTTGCGGTGGAGGAAAATACGCTGGGGATAGTCCCTCGTATACAACCTCACGGCCGTAAGGTTGTATACGAGAGACTATTTAGGGTGGGCTCGGTGACTGCACCACAATGCAGCCATCTAATCCACTTACCTTTGCAATGCAGACGACCATACTTGTGTTTGCCAGCCTGCAGCTGTCGAACATGATAGGCCTATCCTCGGGGGCGTCATCTATGTTGGTGCTGCCGGGCTCCGAAAGCGAGCCAGGCTCCTGCCGCCTACTACGCACCAACTGCTCGTCCCCACCGGATATTACGTCGGAGGAACTACTATCACCGGAAATCACCGTGCTATGGAAGGCCGCATCGTCATCAACCACAGCATCATCAAGTATAAAGGAACATCACCCGCTGACGCCACTTCGTGGGCTCGGTGACTGCACCACAATGCAGCCATCTAATCCACTTACCTTTGCAATGCAGGTTAGTAAATCGTATGTCCTCTTCGCTAAAAAGTCGAGTAATTACTTCCTGGTGCAGTTCCCGAGCCCCCACTGCTGTATTGCTATTGCTGTTGAGTGTGCTCATATGATTCACTCGTTGCTGATCTTATCGGGTGACGTCGAAACTAATCCTGGCCCTAACGGAAAACGCTGCTATTCTTACTGAGCTACAAAAGCTAAGTGCCGGCCAGGCCCAGCTGATTGCCGAAGTTCAGAGTTTGAAATCTCAACTAAGCACAACGGATAAAAGAATAACAGACTTAAACAAACGAATGGGCGATCTCGAAACACATTACCAAACTCTTCTTCCCCTCAGAAATGATATCGAAAAAACACAGGCTAACGTAATCAACATGACTAAAAAAATTCAAGAGCTAGAAACTTCCCTGGATGACGCTGAAAACAGGTCGCGCCGGAATAACCTTCTATTCTACGGCATCCCTGACCCCACTAGGAATGAAACGTGGGCTGAATCTGAAAAAATGATAATCGATATCTGCAACAATAACCTTGGACTAACAGTGCAGCCTAACGACATAGAACGCGCACATCGTCTCGGTATTCATTCACTAAACCGAAATCGTCCCATAATTGTGAAATTTTTATCATACAAAACCAGAGATGCACTTTTATCAAACGGCAGGAAACTGAAGAACACTAACTACAGCATCGGGGAGGATTTTTCCCGCCTCGTTCAATATGCGCGCAAGCAATTACTTGCATTTGCAAAAGCACGTTCGGACAAGTTCTCCTTGCGGTTCAAAACACTGCACGTCGGGTCGAAGCGCTATATATTTGACGCATCATCACACATGGTTAAGGAAATTGCATAGTGGTTACCCCGCCAACAAAGAGCAATAAAACGCCAAACGGCTTCCCCATGTCATGTTCTCTCGTTTTCCGTAATATTCACTAACATACGTAGCCTTCTTCCAAAACGTGAACTCATATCTAACATTATCTCGTCATCAAAAAGCAACATACTCGTATTAACCGAAACGTGGCTTACCAGCGATATAACGGATGCGGAAATATAACTGACTTACAGGACTTCCACGTGTACCGAAATGACCGAAATGGCTCACGGGGGGGCGGAGTACTTATCGCAGTTCATCGGGGCATATCTTGCTCCGTTGTTAACGCCGATACCGAATCCCTGTGGCTAATTTGTCGTACTAACACCATAACTGTCCTACTTGGCGTCTGCTACAGGCCCCCGCAAACGGATCCAAATTTTCCATGTCATCTGAACAATTCCATTCAAAAACTTACTTCCGCTTACCCAAAGGCTCGCATTCTTCTGTTCGGTGATTTTAACTACCCTAATATTGACTGGCAAAACATAGTTACTTCTACATTATCATGTCACGCAGAGGCGAAAAACTTCCTCGATGTATGTCTCAACTTTAACCTTACACAATTAGTCGCCCAACCAACCCGTGTCACACGAGGATCAGCAAATATTCTCGACCTGATATTAACCAATAGCCCCGAGAACCTATTATCTATTACTTACCTTCCTGAGATCAGCGACCACAAGGTCATACATGCTTTATTTTCATTTACCTCGACCAAAAAACAGGCGACTAATAAAACAATTGTTCTTTATGATAAGGGTAACTATAGTGCAATATCTGAAGATCTCAGTAACTCTTTTAATCAGTATGAATCTACATTTCACACGCGCTCAGTTCATGACAACTGGTTGATCTTTAAGGACAAAGTAAATCACCTCTCTGATATGTTTATCCCGAAGATTACTTTTCAAACTAACCGCAATAAACCATGGTTTTCTCGGCATTTAAAAAAACTTGAAAACAAAAAGAAACGACTTTTTCGTACCGCCAAACGCAACGGCAAGCCTACTGCATGGCAAAAATACATCGAAGCTGAAAAATCATATTTGCTATCTGTTCGTAAAGCTAAATACTCGTTTTACCATATAGACTTACCTAATCTCTTAATCAGGAACCCCAAGCAATTCTGGCAAGTTCTAAACCCCACACATCCTTCCGATATTACACTAACGAATGATTCACACGAGACAGTGACTGACCATGATTGCGCAGAAATATTCAACGAAGCATTTGCATCTGTCTTCACTACTGAACTTGACATGCCCTCACAGTCGCCATCATTTAGCGTAGAAACTTTCATGCCTGCTGTCACCTTCTTCGAAGAAGGCATTTCATCTATAATCCACAAATTAAAACTTTCTTCATCAGCTGGTATGGATTCCATCAACTCGAAACTCCTCAAGAATGTGAAATCGACTTGCGCAGCATACTTATGTCTTATCTTCTCACAGTCACTCACCTCAGGAATCATGCCGGATGATTGGAAAACGGGCAAGGTCGTTCCAGTCTACAAATCAGGTAACAGAAACTCACCCTTGAACTACCGCCCCATTTCATTAACCAGCGTGCCTTGTAAGATCATGGAACACGTCATCTACTCACAAATCTTCAATTTTTTGGACTCCAACGAATTTTTTCATCCTTCACAGCACGGATTTCGAAAGGGCCTTTCTTGCGAAACCCAATTAGCACAATTCGTTCATGACCTACAGACTAATCTCGACTGTAATATCCAAACCGACTCAATATTCCTTGATTTTGCAAAAGCTTTCGACAAGGTTCCTCACCAGCGTCTGTTACTGAAACTTTCAAAACTAAACTTGCATCCTAACATCTTCAGGTGGCTTGAGGAGTTTCTAACTAACCGCTCGCAATCTGTCTATCTTAACGGCCACCTGTCTAAACCACTCCCAGTCACCTCAGGCGTCCCACAAGGGTCTGTTCTCGGTCCTCTCCTATTCCTAATATATATTAATGACTTACCATTGCATGTTTTCTGTAACATTCGCATGTTCGCTGACGATTGCGTAATCTATCATACTATTACTAATTGTCATGACCATCACATCCTTCAGAGCAACCTTAACAATATAATAAACTGGTGTAATATTTGGCTAATGACTCTCAACCCCACTAAATGCAAACTCTTGTCCTTCTCTCGTCGTCACAATCCCTCTCGCTTTCAGTATTCTATTTCTAAATCATGTATCGAATTAGTAGAATCGTATAAATATCTAGGAGTCACCCTTTGTTCTAATTTATCATGGCGCGCCCATATTACAAACATCATTTCAGCATCGAACAAAACACTGGGTTTTCTTAAACGCCACCTTCGCCTTTCCCCACCACATGTTAGATTACTCGCGTATAAATCGCTTATAAGACCAAAATTAGAATACGCATCTGCCATCTGGAGCCCCCATCAAGCATACCTAATCACTGCCTTGGAAGGTGTTCAAAATCGGGCCACCCGTTTCATCCATTCCTCATATTCATATGACATCAGCATTTCACCATTGAAGCATGAATCTGGCCTATCACTCCTTTCTTATCGTCGCCGCATTGCTAGCCTAACTCTTTATCATAAGTTTTTTTATTCTTCACTCAATCAAGCTCCTTATATAACAGCCGCCTCACGCATTTCCCACCGCACCAGTCATTCACTTCAAGTTGCCCGCCCGCCATCACGCACCACTACGTTTGCTGCATCGTTTTTCCTCAGAGCAGCTTCAGACTGGAACGGCCTGCCCTACGACATTGTCACAATTGCCTCATCATCTACCTTCCTGGAACGCCTCACCGATCATCTGCCATGTTAATTCAATTTTTTGTTTGCAATGTTAATTGAATCTCCGCTGTTTTGAATTGTAATCCCACCCCTTATGTAACACCCCCTGAATGGGGGCCTTTAAGGAAATAAAACTGAACTGAACTGAACTATTTCAGCTGTCAGCTTGTATTAAGTTAACGTGCTACGTGACGCCAATAGGCTCATAAAAAGTGTGCCACACTCGCCTCCATGGCTATAGGTGTCACTGACTGACACTCCCACGTTTAAATTGACATAAATACCTAATAAAGTGGCTGGGGGGGATAGCTGTCGTAGTAGATCAGTGGTAGAGCATCGAACGCGTTACTCGAAGGTTGCAAGTTCGGTTCCTGCTCACGGCAAGTCATGTTTTCACCAACATTTATTTCTTCCAATTTACATTACAATTAGGTCTAATAACTTCTCCTATACAGTCTTTGGCATTATTGTCTGTTAGATCTCATTTATATTGTGTCAAAACACACAAAACGCGCCCTAAGTATGCAATTCTTAAAGATATATATATATATATATATATATATATATATATATATATATATATATATATATATATATATATATATATATATATATAATTAAGAATAAAGGAGCACACTTACGAAATTTTGATAATTGTTTACTCTACGTTTCGGCCATGGCACGGCCTTCGTCAGGATAATATATATATATATATATATATATATATATATATAAAATAAGGGAGAGAAGTGTATACCTAAGGGCTCGTATTTTCGTGTTTTAACACAATAATAATGAGATATAACAGACAGTAATGCCAAGGAATGTAAATAAGAAGAAAGAAGAAAGAAAAGTGCATGAAAAAATTACCAGCTGTGAGCATATATATATATATATATATATATATATATATATATATATATATATATATATATATATATATATATATATATATATATATATATATACATATATATATATACATATTTTTTAAAGAATCAAAAAACCGCCGCAGTGGTCTAGTGGCTAAGGTACTCGGCTACTGACCAGCAGGTCGCGGGATCGAATCCCGGCTGCGGCGGCTGCACTTTCGATGGAGGCGAAAATGTCGTAGGTCTGTGTGCTCAGATTTGGGTGCACTTTAATAACTCCAGGTGGTCCAAATTTCCGGAGCCCTCCACTACGGCGTCTCTCATAATCATATAGTCGTGTTGGGACGTTAAAATCCCACATATCGATCAATATTCTGCGAATCCAGTGCTTTCTATGCGTTGAGAAACGACGGTTGAAAGTGCGAAAATGTGTATTACTTTCAACGTTTCGGCAGGAAGACCTGCTTTCGTCGGGGAATACCCTTTGTTAGGTATTTCCTCACGAAGGCAGGCCCTGCTGTCGAAACTTTATAAGTAATAAACATTTTCGCACGTTCGTTCATCGTTTCTCAAGAAATGTGTCCACTATTATTGAAAAGTTTCGGAAATGTGGTTTCAGCGTGCTATCAGCGGCGTTCAATTTACTTTGGCCGTAGGCATCTCCAGGTGCGTGCAAACTTGACTTCAGCCAGTATATATAAAAATGACCACAATGAACGCTTAAACCAGTGTAAATAGACGGTCAAGTTCAATGGAGGTATTCAAGTCCTTCTTCCGAATTGTAGAAAGCCTCTTCAAAATTAGTCAAAAGCCGCCACTGGTAATCACCGCAGGACGATCAAATCTGCCCAGTTTAGCAGGATAAACCGAGATCTACACAACAAATATGGCATCTGCCAATAATTTCGAAACACCCTCATTGAGGACACTATTTCTCTCGCATTAGGGGAGAAGTATAAGCGAACGTCTGTAAGGGGTCATTGGGTATGAAAGCGCTGCGACGAAACAAAACATGTAGATTGACGGTTCTATATTGACAGCAAGTAGATTCATAAGAGAGGGGAAGTGGTGTCGTCATTAAGGGCGTTTTTTATCTGAATGGTTGATGCACTGCTTGGTGCGTTTCTTTCGGTATTGACCTGCTAAATTAGCCACATTCCATCATACTGTCGTCATTACTGGTGGCCCATTTGCGGAAATTTCAAAGTGGTTATGGATTATACGAACGAAATATTTAAATGCGCCCATTTAACTAGAGGGCTTATTTCCGCTTGTTAAAATGTTCATTGTCCTAATTACTATGCCTTCTGTCATATTATTGCTTGTGTTGACTGAAGAAAAGTATCGCCGCCGTAAAGGGAACGCCGCAGGCAACATGCAGGTGCCATCTTACTGTAATTTTTAAAAAAAATTGTGGACATATTTTCTAAAGCACCCTGTATAAAGTCTCGAAACATGTCCAAATTTATCAGAAAAGGGAAATGCTACATTCAATTGCGGCCTTCATAATTGGTACTTCTGACGTGACAGCTAGTTTAATTTAACAACGGAGGATTAGGATATGACGACGATGATGACGCCAAAGCCCGCCAAGAGTGTCCTTATAGTTGCTGTCGCAATAAAAACACGTGTTTTCTGCTCCAAATTTTCGATTATATTTTTGTAAGAACAATGTGCAAAAATATAAAAATTTCAATTGATTGTCTAAAGAAATATTTCAGTAGAAATAAGCAGCTAATGCACTTGACGCTGTATACGCCACATGTAGAGTCACATCGCAGGGATGTTAGCCGGTACAGACAATTGTGGGCTGCAAATGCAGGCGCCGACTCCACAGGCTTGCTTCTTGCGGACTTACCGGTCCGACAGTGTTGAGAACCAGGCGCGTTCTCTGGGCCATGGCAAGCAGTGAGGCGTTGTCCTCCACGTTAGCCACGATGATAGGCACTCTGTCCAGGGCATCCTCTGCGCACAGCAGTTTGCCATATTAAAATGACGAAATGATTTACCCTTGAGCGGCCATCCACGTAAGAGCACAAAGCCGGCCATTGCACGCTAATATGAACTAAACCTTAAATTTGCAGCTCTAATGGCATCCTTAATTTGTGAGGGAGGTTTCTACCTGCTTGCGTACTATGATTGCCATCACATACCCTCCTTTTTTATTTCTTTTCTCCTAAAAACCTTCCATGCTGCCAGATAAAAAGGCTGGCCTGCAGGCGTGTTCTGTAAGTAATAACATGAGTGATATGATTTATTTCTGGAGTTTAACGTCCCTAAACCACCATATGATTATGAGAGACGCCGTAGTAGAGGGCTCCGGAAACTTCGACTTCTGGGGTTTTTTAATGTGCACCCAAATCTGAGTACACTGTAAGTAATAACATGTTATATGTAACAAAAGTCACTCCTGTGTAATATGAAGGTTGTAAAATGACGGCCATAACGATCCCCTAACTGAAGAAGCAAGCAAATGGTCCAAATGATATGGGAACTTCCATGTTTGTGAATATGTTTCCTTCTTTCGTAAAAGAGCCAAATCTGTCAAACAAAACTGGGCTAAATTTTAACGCAATGTAAAGCATGCCTTAGTGTCTCTTACGTTTATCTCTCTTTTTCGTTATCTAAAACAGCCATAATTAAAATGGTGCAATTCATAATTGTAACTAAAAAATGAATTTCTCACCGCAGGAGAGCCTAATCTGACAGCTTTTTGAATAAGCTGACTCCGAGGCAATAAATCAGCATTGTGTGAACAATTGGGACCGAAGGAACCAACGTGGCCGCATCCAGTCTGTTTGATGTGTGACGAAGTTACTTTTCCAGATGATAGTCTTTCTTAGAATACTTGTGTGTACAGGCAAAGTGTTTAAGAAATAAGAGTACTTGGTTTTTTACTAAGGGAGAACAGCAATCCTTCCCAGTTACGTGAAATCAGGGTACATGGAATGGCAGCATACATCGACGCAAAAATTTTCATCTTTCTGTTCGTGTCTGTCCACTGATTCAGCCACGGTGCAAGTTTACGGTTTCCTTAAAGTCCACCTATCATGATCTGGTCGCTGCGTTCATACTTGTAACATTGCTGATCAAAAAGCAACTATTACGCATATTTTAGGCGCAGCATCAATCAAAAATTGTTAGGCAGGGTGTCATTTCATTTAGAAAATACATAAATAGGTACACGAATCATTGTTCGATAAACTACATAGATACATCGATATATTTTTTTTAGAAACTAGCTTAAAAACTTGCTAGATACTATATGAGCAAGATAGAATTCTAATGTTTCACTAGCAGCCAGACCACACTTCTGACAGCTATACGGTCGGCCAAAAATTGTAATCTAGCGAGAAAAAAAGATATCTTGACCACACTGGGTCACCCAGTGATGTCACCTACCAGTGGCTCTCCGGTCTCAAAAGCACTTTCGTATCTTCCCATTACTTCCAGATGACGCCATGTAATGATGATGAAGAAGAGGATGACCTCATATGAATGGCGCTCACCCACAAAGGGGGATGAGCCGAAGATCGTGCACCAGGATATATCTCACGCAGCGCCCCCAAACAGAAGACTGTTGTGTAATACTACCCAAGATAGAGCGCGTGTCGTATATAAGATAAGATGCACATGGAAGTGTCTGGCTCTCTGACGTCACTGTTAAGTTCTTTGTTAGATATAAGACGCCGCGGGTGTGCGGTGCGACGCTTTTCCGTTGTATTGCTCGTTGAAATAAACATGTGTGTGTTGGCTAGTCGGCTCCCAAGTTGTGAAGACATAACAGTGGCGACGAGGGTGGGATGATACTCGGGCACGTTAGCCGGGCCTCGGCTGTAGCTCACGTCACGGCACCAGTATTCTAGGAGCGGAAAGCGTCCTGGTGGATTACCACGACATGGCTTCCTTTGGCCGGTTTGAGCCGTTCACGGAAGAGGGAGACGAAGACTTCGACTCATATGCGGAACGCTTTGAACATTACGTCCGGGCGACCCAGGTCAGTGAAGACTTGAAGGTGTCAGTCTTTGTCACCGCCATTGGAAAACAGGCCTACCGCACGTTGAAGAATTTATTGGCCCCGACCAAGCCGGAAGAGAAAACGTACGACGAACTGCTCCAAATACTGAAAGGGCACTATTCCCCGAAGCCTTTGGTGATAGCGGAAAGATTCCGGTTCAACCGTCGGTCGCAGCGGGAAAATGAGTCAGTTGCCGCATTTGCGTTAGAATTAAAAAGGCTGGCTGGATCGTGCGAGTTCGGCCAATTCTTGGATGACGCCCTGCGGGATCGGTTCGTGGCCGGACTGAGAGATGAAACGGCACAAGCAGAGCTGCTTAAGAAGAGTACCCTGACGTTTCAAGCTGCCTATGACCTGGCGAAAAGTGGGGAACTCGCTCGCACAGAAACCAGAAAAATTCACCCCAAAGAACTCGGTGACGTGAACTTGGTGCGGCCACACCACCCCCAACGGTCCACAGGTACGAAAAGGGGCGTGAGCGGTAACGCGGAGCGGCATGCCGAGGCGACGGACTGTTCGCGTTGCGGAGCAGCGCATGACGCCACCACCTGCCCTTTTCGCAAATATCGATGTCGTGCCTGCAAAAAGGTGGGACACCTGGCAAGGGTCTGCAGAACAACGCCACGTTCGGTGCATTCTCTCATCGATGGTACTGGCTTAGAAGACTCTGGTGACTGGGACGATAAAAGTGGTGAGAACGAGGTCTTGCTTAGTCATATTTTTTCATGTCGGAGTAGTCACGGTGGCTACGCTGTGAAAGTTAAGATCGCAGGCAGGAATGTCACGATGCAGGTTGATACCGGAGCCTCTGTGTCTATTGTGCCAGAAAAAATGTACAGACAGTATTGGCCGAATGTACCCCTAGAAAGATGTAGTTTACGGTTAAAAACGTATGGCGGTTCCACACTAGCAGTTGCCGGAAAGTTGACGGTGCATGTAGAGCACGACGGGCAAACCGAGACCTTGCCGTTGATTGTAGTCCGGACGGAAAAAAATTGTGACACTTTGTTGTTGGGCCGCAACTGGCTAGAGGCTTTGAAGCTGAATTGGGCAAGCGTGTGTAATATCAACTTTGATAAAGCAAACACACATGATAGATCAGCCGCACTCATCGAAAAATTTTCGGAAGTGTTTAATCAATCACTAGGACTGATAGCTGACACGTCGGTCAAACTGGTGCTAAAAGACAGCTGTACGCCTGTTTTCTGCAAACATCGGCCTGTGCCATTCGCACTCCGGAACGCGGTAGCGTCGGAGTTGCAGTCGCTAGTGGAATCTGGAGTACTGGTTCCAGTAAAACACAGTGAATGGGCAACGCCTCTAGTAGTTGTCCCCAAGGCAAACAACAAAGTGCGAATATGCGGAGACTACAAAGTGACCCTAAACCGTTGTCTGAGAACTGATTATTACCCTCTGCCAACAATGGAAGATACGTTTGTAGCGCTGCATGGATGCAAGTGGTTTACTGTCCTTGACCTGTCGACAGCGTACCAACAGTTGCAGCTGCACCCCGAGTCGCAACCCTTGGTCACTGTCAACACCCACCTAGGCCTTTTTCAATATACACGTATGCCGTACGGTATAACAAGTGCTCCATCCATTTTCCAAGCGGTAATGGATGATATGCTGAAGGGGTTGGACAGAGTGTCATGTTATCTTGATGATGTGTTAATAGCGGGGGAAACGATGGAAGAGTGTTATGATAGGGTGGAAGCTGTGCTGACAAGGTTCCAGGAACGAGGGGTGAAATTGCGGAAAGAAAAATGCAAGTTTTTTGAGAAGTCTGTGACTTATTTGGGGCACGTGATTGGGGAAAGCGGAATCCGCCCTTCAGAGGACAAGGTGCGTGCTATAAAAGAAGCACCGACTCCAAAGAACAAGAATGAGTTGAGGGCTTACCTAGGCTTGATAAATTTCTATGGGAAGTTCGTACCGAACATGTCAGCACAACTTAAGCCATTGCATGACTTGCTAGCTGTGAATGCCAAGTGGGAATGGACGGAGGTCGCCGAAAAAGCCTTCAAAGCATCCAAGAGCTGGTTGCTGAGCACGTCCGTACTCACCTACTATAACCCTTCAAGGGAGCTAGGGCTCGTTTGTGACGCATCTGCGTATGGTTTAGGCGCAGTCCTTTTTCACAAGGTAGGATCAGAAGAAAGGCCAATCGCTTTTGCCTCTAGAACGCTCACTAAAACAGAGCAGGCGTACGCCCATATCGAAAAAGAAGCACTGGCTGTCGTGTACGGGTTAAAGAAGTTTCACAAGTACCTTTTTGGGCGAAAATTTGTAATATACTCAGACCATCAGCCCTTGGCGGGATTATTGGGAGAGGATAGGCCGATTCCTGCGATGTCAGCGGCACGCGTGCAGCGATGGGCTCTGCAGATTGCTGCGTATGAGTACAAATGGGTTTATCGCAAATCACGCGATATAGGCAATGCAGACGCACTATCGCGCCTGCCGCTTCGGAACTCTGATGACGTGTCGGAGTACATCGGCTTTTCGATGCTAGACGAGCTCCCACTCTCCGCAGAACACATCAGAAGGGAAACGAGAACAGACAGCCTGTTGTCAAAAGTGTTGTTTTACACGCAGAGCGGTTGGCCTTCAAAAGTGTCTGACGATGCACTGGCGCCCTATTTTGTGCGACGCCACGAGCTTTCTGTTGACAGAGAATGTGTGACGTGGGGAAACCGGGTGATAGTACCATTGTCTCTCCGCGACAAAGTGCTATCACTGTTGCACGAGGGCCATCCTGGAATGGCACGTATGAAAATGCTGTCTAGAAGCCACGTATGGTGGCCTCGCCTTACGCCGGATGTTGAGCAAAAAGTTAAAGAATGTGTAACATGCCAGTTGACGCAAAATGCGGCGCCCAAGGTTCCGGTGATGTCATGGGGAGTGGCGGGGCGCCGGTGGGAGCGTGTGCACTTAGATTTTGCGCATCGAGACCAGCATTGGTTCCTAGTACTTATTGATTCGTACTCCAAGTGGGTTGAAGTGTTTCTGATGAGGTCAACTAATAGCGAAAAGACAATAGAGAAATTGCGCACCGTATTTGCCGCGTACGGATTACCGGAAGAAGTGGTAACAGACAATGGGCCCCAATTTACTTCGGAACTTTTCGAGGACGTTCATGAGTCGTAATGGCATCCGGCACACTAAATCGCCGCCTTATCACCCGGCATCGAATGGCAGCGCAGAGCGTTGTGTACAGACGTTAAAGAAAAATCTTCTTAAGCAGGTCATGGACGAGCAGAAGAATGGGCGGATGAAGTCTCTCCAGCAGCGGATCGACCAATTCCTATTCAATTATAGGAACACGCCAACAGGTGTTACTGAAGAGACGCCGGCCCAGCTGTTCTTATCGTGGAAACCTAGAACCAGGTTGAGCTTTCTCCATCCAGATATCGAGCAAAGGATGAAAGAAAAGCTAGAGCGAACAAGGCAGGCAGCCAATCGGCGACGTGGAGCTTGGAGAGACTTCGAGGAAGGGGAAGACGTCCTCGTACAAGGACTGCGCCCCGGGGAAGGAGAGTGGTTGAGCGGTAAGGTAAAAAAACGCGAGAGTTTAAGCACTTATGTGATAGGGATAGGGAACGAGGAGAGGTACGTGCATGTTGATCATATGAGACCACGAACATTCCAGGAGTGTTTCCCGCCTTCGGTTCAGGTGCCGTCTGCAAACTACGAACTTCCCGCATGCACCCAAGACGTTGTGCCTCGCAGGTCTTTAGGTGCCCCTGTACCCATCGAGGGCGCACGAGAGACGGCCGACCCCGATCAAGTCGAGGAGCAGGCAGAAGATACAAACAAAGAACCGGTCAACCTACCGGGCCCTTCATCTGCTGGTGGGGACTGCGGCGGGGGCGAGACTCAATCTTCCCCACCGGAACTTCCGGAACTTCGACGCAGCACCCGGCAAAGACGACCGCCGGATCGGTACTAAAAAAAAAAAAAAAAAAAAAAAAAAAACACTTGGGGGGGGGGAAGGAGTGTTGTGTAATACTACCCAAGATAGAGCGCGTGTCGTATATAAGATAAGATGCACATGGAAGTGTCTGGCTCTCTGACGTCACTGTTAAGTTCTTTGTTAGATATAAGACGCCGCGGGTGTGCGGTGCGACGCTTTTCCGTTGTATTGCTCGTTGAAATAAACATGTGTGTGTTGGCTAGTCGGCTCCCAAGTTGTGAAGACATAACAAAGACTACCAGCTTTTTATTGAGCTTTCACTGCACAAATGCTTTTCCTTGGACGAGTTGGTACTCACTGAGGAATATTAACATTATAAGGCAAACTTCTAATGCAAAGAGTCATATGCCGACTCTTCTCCTGCTGTGCCTGCCTGTCTGCCTCGGTTTTACTTTTAGTTTTTGTGCTACAGTTTCATAGTGTCTTTTCGTCTATTGCGATATAGTTACAATCGAAGACAGTAAAAATGAAGTTATTAGACACTGATCAATTCTTTGAATAATAAGTGATCCTAAACGACAAGGCGTAAACTAAGTGTATCAAATTTGTTGTTCACTGTTCTAACGGCCGGTTTAATGGTCGATATCCAGTAATGGGTAGTAGTCATTGCGTACGTACAAGCAAGCAAGCACGCAAGCAAGCAGAAGGTCAACAACAACAAGGTGAGAGTACGATAAAGTGCCTGCATTGCAGTTTGCCATTATTTTCACAAAATCAAATGAATACGAGTTTAAGTACATATTACAGTGATGACCTAAACGTAAACAAGTTTTTTAATCCCATCATTCATGTTCAACATAACGACTATATTGTCTGATCGGAATGCGTGAAAATATTCATTGAACTCTTTTCAATTACGTGTGCTAATCTTCTTTAGGTATCATTATTTAATTCAGAAAATGTCTTATAAATTCACATCCCTTCTTCGTCGATACACCTGGGTGGGTACGAGTCATGTTATACGTATTATCATCAGTGTGCTATTCGAGTAGCTTGCCTTTTTTTGGCCAATAATGCGTGAACCTCGTGAGCCTTTTATGCTTTCATAGACGATGAACGTAGACCAGTTCAGGCATCTGTCAGGTCCGGCGCCGTCTGTGGCAGCCGCGTCCAGAAAGTGGGCGCGCTCTTAATGCGAGAGCGAGGGCACTGATATCTCACTGACAGGCGAGGGACCATCTGATGATGCTTTCAAACTTGTAGTGGGCTCGAATGCGAAGAGACGTAACGCTAGTGCTTCATGATCCCGGAACACACAGAACTGAAGAGCGCTGCAAAAGCCTGAGCAAAACCCATCTTTTTTTTTGCTCCGGATGACCCAAACGGCAACTTGGCAGGCCTCAACAGGCAGGCTGTTCATCTTCTACCAGTCCATGTCATAACAGGCAAGGGACTCGTGCAAAGATGAAATCATCGACATCAGCTTGAACTTGCGTAAAAACGTCGTGGTGATTTCTTGTTGGCATGCAGCCGCGCTGAACATATATATACTACGTAACGTGTCAAGATTGGCTAGTAACACTGTCCTCTGCTACACCCAAAAAAGCTCCAGCATCGTCACCAGCGTCATTTATGACGTTAACGCTGCCATTCCTAGCTCTGACTTGTGTGAACTAGCGAAGCGAGCCAAAATCTACCGTCATTTTCAAGTTTGCTCGTTTGGATACTTCACGACGTTTTAACACACATTTTAAAAGCAAATCTAGCTTTGTACGTATAGATAAGTTACTTCCGACCCCCTGTGAGACCTTTTCTGGCGAATCCACTGCCATGTCGTATCTGCATAAAGCGTGGTTACTTGAGAAGCGTAAGCGATGGCAAGCGAGTATGTTTTAGCTGTGCTGAAAACCATTCCGTGGACTAATGGTATGAAGTGTTGCAGCTGTAATGTACTCCATAGAGCTTCCTCGAAATATTGCTCAAAAATAGAAAGAGAGATGGCTTTATTGAGAAAAATGGCAACCCGCAATACATGGCTCCACGAGGCCACCGCAATTGTACGAAAGAGGCACCGTCGGCGACGATGTCGCCCAGGGAAAATAATGTCTCTGTCGGAACAGTGCCTCGGACAAACGTATGGGCGCACGGATGGACGCTTCGCCCCAGTCACCATCATTCACACCATGAATATATTGTCATTTTAAAGATGATAGTCTTTCTTGGGGACCTTCGACGCAAAAATTTTGGTATGTCTGTTTGTCCACCCTTAACGGTACCCTAAGAGGCTCCAGAGCCCCGCCGCGGTGGTCTAGCGGCTAAGGTACTCGGCTGCTGACCCGCAGGGCGCGGGTTCGAATCCCGGCTGCGGCGGCTGCATTTCGGATGGAGGCGGAAATGTTGTAGGCCCGTGTGCTCAGATTTGGGTGCACGTTAAAGAACTCCAGGTGGTCTAAATTTCCGGAGCCCTCCACTACGGCGTCTCTCATAATCATATAGTGGTTTTGGGACGTTAAACCCCACATATCAATCAATCAATCAAGAGGCTCCAGACGATACTCCAAATGGCCGACCCCATCCGCAGCGCCCACCAATATTGCTCAAGATTCAGCGCTCATACATGCGCAATTGTCAAATAGAAAGCAATCATTGCACATATTTGAGGCATCATAACTACACGTCAATATTCTGTATGTGTGTCTTTCACTAAAAAAGGCATACGTAGGTAATTCTTAGGACCGTAGCGTTTATCACGCTGCGCTAACCATGCAACTCTTGCACGAAAAGGCAAGTGCTTCCAACGGTTTCCTAAGATGACACGGTTGTGGTACGTACCCGTCGCCTTGAGTTCCACACCTTATCACCACCGATACGGTAGCACACGCCGCGCACTTCGTTTTCAAATATAACTGCCATATTGCACTGATTTTTCACGTGTGACGTGACCTGATGTGCTCGTTCACCTCCGGTGCACGCTTGAGGCACTCTAAATCAGCGCCTCCATAATACCATTCACCAATTTTCTTGCGCAGAACATCAAATAAATGTTTTATTCACGTAAGACTATCGTCTTTCGACGACATTTGCAATAAAACATGCAGATACGGGGCCAATTTTTTTCTTAACGCTCGCGCGTTAAAATTACCCATGTCTGCTCACACCGTTGCTGTGTACATATACGCTGTCAGTCACCTGTGGTACATACCTGCATGCTAGAGGCACATACCCACCCCCGTTTATGCGTCACACGTCTGGCAGAAAGGGTTCGCTGATGTACGCAATGACAATTTGATAATATTGATGCGATCATCAGCTAGTCATCGTTTTCAAACTATCTTACTCTCCTTCACTAATTTTAGTTTATCAAAAGGTAAGGGGGTGACCACGAGAGCACCAAGAGGTGAGCGGTTAGATAGGTGTATACGTAGATAGAAGCTGAAGGTACCTACAGTATGAAAAGAAATGCTGTACATAAAGTGGCTGTGACTCAATTTCCGGTAAACAAGTCACGTCATTTTGTAGGCACTAGGGTCAAACTTCATCTAAATATTGGTTTCCTAGGGCCCTTGTTGCTAACGACTCTCGCTAAGCAATCCCTTAACAATTTTTTAATACACTGGCAGCTGAAATGTTATGGTCTGATGACAGTGGTGTCTATATACGTCTGCTGCCATATGATTCACCTTGTTTATACGTAAAAACCAGTTTTTCGAACTTCCATTTTGCTTTGCTGGCACCTTCTGCAGCTGCATTAAACTTCGCGAACCTCGCCACGGTGGTCCGAACATACAGCGCAATGAGCTCCTGACTGGCAGGTCGTGAAATCGACTCCCGGCTACGGCAGCCACAGTTTCGATGTAGGAAAAAATGCTTGAGGTCCGTGTGTTTAGATTTAGGTGCACGTTCAAGAACACCAGAGTCAAAATTTCCGCATTCGTCTACTACAGCGTCTCTCATATTCATATATGGTGGTTTTGGAACGTTGAACCCCAACGATTAGTTTTGGCATCGCACGTGCGCAAATTCTTCATTGTGATAGACCTTTGCAAAAAACGACGGCAACACTGGCTGGCGGCGTCCATGGTAGAGGAAGAAACGACCACAAAAAGCGTGCGTCCGCTGGGCTACGTTCTTGTCTATCCCACCTTCGTTAGGGTAGTGGCGACCCACGCGATTGTTTTCCCCCACGTCCGGCTGGGAGAGTGATCTTTCTTGCCTTCCACCTCTAAACGACGACAGGCTAGTTGAGTTTTACCGAAGCAAGTTGACGACAGAGCGCTCCTGCGACTGCAGCTACAACTTCAGCGTAGAATCGCGTGGGACGGCCGATGCCATAACGAATACGGGATACTAGACAAAAACGAAGCCGGCGGACGCTCGATTTTTGTTGCCGTTTCTTCCTTTATCATGGACGCTGCCGCCCAGTGCTGCCGCTGTTTTTTGCAAGGGGTATGACGACTAGTCATGGCAAAATGATGAATTTCCAGTCGTATTCATTAGCAACAAAAACACAATGTTATTACAATGTACACAGTGAGCACCAGTGCCTTACTGAGTTCAAAGAGTGTGTGGAAACTACCTGCCTCATGTTTTGCCTTATGATCAGGTAAATCGCCGATAAGGGTGATGCATAAAGCCATGCAGATTGCAGCGCAATAGGTTACTTTGCGTACTGAAACACACAGCGCAAATAACGATGTAAACGCAAAAAGGAAACACAAATAGCATTCTCCTCACCGAATACACGAATAATAGTAGACACTGCATGTTCACGACAGAAACTGGGCCACTGGAATAACTGATTTGTGAAAATCTAGCCTGCGCACTACTATGAATCATTGGATTGATTTCTCATCTGGGAGGTATGCGCCGCCACGCGTGCATGTGTTGCCATTACCCCTGAATACAAATATTAAACGAGCGCAGTCTAGGACTACAAGAGAAGACCAGGAAGCTGAGTATGTTAGGGCAAGATGGCTGTTTTTCTGATTTCTCGCATTAGCGAATAGTGTTCTTACATTTAAGGCGCCGAAACCCGGATAGCTCATCGTTTCGCGGGTACGGACGCCAATGTTCGGCGTTAGCTCTTAACGGCATATCTATTAGAGGAATCGTCTAAATGCAACTACAGCAGGCAGGGTGACACTCAGTATAGGAATCTCTCCCCACCCACAGAACATTGATGAGGAGCTCGTCGACATAGCAATAGAGGTCCACAGGCAAATCTCATTCGCACCGGTGCCTAAATATATGCATCACAACTTTCACACTGAGTGACGTACGGCGAGAGTTAACTGGCTCCAAAAGCAGTTAACCTCAGCTTCTAACATCACGTACGTCGGTGCGGCCAGTTTAGATTAGCAGAGACACATAATTGCTGTTGTCGACAACAACATGACGCTACCGACGAGTGCTTCCGTGCGCACGACCTCGGATACAAAGGCAGAGACGACGGCCATAGCCGTAGCCTTGAGGTTTCAGGGGCGTAGAGGAGAGTCATCAGTTATTGTATCCGACTCTCAGAAGGCCTGCCAGCTCTTTTTAACTGGCCGCCTTCCTGCAATCAAGCTGAGGCTGCTAGGACCAAAACTCACTCCCCACCATCGCTTGATCTTGTGCCACGGACACGCAGGGCTCGAAGGCAACGAAAGGGCAGACGCTCTTAGCTCGCGCGTTTTGTAACCGAGTGGGAAATCCACATTTTTCGTTGATTGCACCAATTCTACCTAGGGAGATTCTAGCTCACCAGTGCTTCAAGCGGCAAAAATGTGAAACACCTCACAGATATTTTAAAGGGGAAGTGGCCGCCGACCTTAGAAAATTCAGACGGATGTATTTCCGCATCTACTGAAGCTACACGCGGTACATCTAACTCTTTACCCGGCCTTGTGTCCGTGGTGTGGCTGTAGGCCGACTCTCTACCACAAATCGGGAGAGGGGTGGGGGAGGTGCTATCATAAACCAAGAGACATTGCCAAGTTTCTTGGCAAACCTCTAAGACCTATTATGGAGCAGTGGGAGGCACACCTCGCTAGCTCGGACGCAGGAGTGCAGCTCGCACTCCTAGATCAAGTCCGGCGGGCGGCTAAGGCCAGTGCTCATAAGGCCCCAACCATAGAAGCTCTAAAATTCCCCCTTCCTTTTTCCCTCGAATAAACCTTAACTCTTTCTCTTCCTTAACGGCATCGTCTCGTTGCCAGTTTGACACTGTACTCAACACTTTCACCAACGATGAAATGACCCTCACAGCTCCACGCACAGAAAGATGTTACTGCAACAGTTTTCAAAATGTATGTATAGGTGCAGAGGACCAAAACACGTTAGCGAGCGTGTCGCTGTTCACGAACTTCTAGAGCACACCTTTCTATGCCCCACAAGGTCCGCACTAATTATAATAGCTGCTGCCTGTCTAACAGTTGCGCTAAAAATATTTTTTCATGAAATTAAACACTGTCATGAACTACTTGGACAATGCACCTCCATAATATTGTAACGATGTTGAAGGAATCGAGGTATAATAAAACGCATTTATTAAAGGGCGAACCTGTGCCCACAACTCAAAGGGATCATGGTCGTAGCACGTTACAGCAGAACACCAAGATATCTTCTTCTTCTACTTCTTCAAGAAGAGTCCCAAGCGCGTGGCGCACATCAGCAGGGGCCAGCTGGGTTCTCGTGCTGTCATCATCGTCTCTGCGCAACACTATACGGCGCGCATGTATGACCCTGTGCGCGTGGTGAAGAGTGCGTTGTTTGAATGGAGGCAAGATGTCGCGGCATAATCCCCCTCATCATACGCATCGTCCCGATGCGTCAGGCTATGAATAGATGCGTGGTAGGCGTCACTGGTCTTCCGGTGATCTTTCATAGTAAGGCTTCATCCGGACTACATATACAATCTCTGTAGGGTTGCGGCGTTTTGAGCTCCCGTGTATAGCGGATCTGACTTGGTAAGTTACATCGCTTACACGATGGAGTACTTCGTAAGGCCCAAAGTAGCGGCTAAAAAGTTTTTCAGAAAGTCCACGGCGACGCACTGGGGTCCATATCCATACTTTGTCACCTGGTTGAAAATGCGCTTCGGTATGATATTGATCGGTGAACTGTCATATTGTCAAGTGCTTGCCCAAGAAAGACGATGACAGTTGTGCATGTGCCACGAAGGACTACGAAATGAACGAAGAAGAAGAACTTGCTTGCGAGTTCTAATTAAAAAGATCTACCTGCTTCTGGTGTCTCAGTCTCCACGGCAAGACCTCTGTTTTGACGTCGTGACACTGGTGAACGTGCTGGGTACAACCGGATGCAGGACAGTCTTGCTCGGACCCGTTCATCTAGTCCAGAGACCCAGCCCCTCGTCACGACTCCGGTGCACCGATTCAGTCGGCGCCTACTAGGCCTAAGTCCGGAGTCCGTACCTGTTCCGCCTCTAACCAGCATGGCAGCTCCTACCACATCCACGGCTACCCTTCCATCACAGACCACACTTCCCTCCCAGGTGACTCTTAAACATCTCGCGTTCCTGAAGTTTTCATGGAGAAGAGTACGAGGATGTCGAGGACTGGCTCGAACAGTTAGAACGGGTCGTTGTATCTAACCACTGGAACGAACAGCACAAACTTGGCCGTGCATATTTTGCCCTGGAAGATAGCGCTCGCACGTGGTACGAGAACCACGAGGCTACTTTCCAATCTTGGGAAGATTTCCGCCGAAAGCTCCTCGCCACATTTTTGAACACGGACCGACGGGATCGCGCACAGCAACTGATTGAGGCTCGCGCACAAAAACCCAACGAAACAGCCGCCATGTACGCAGAGGCTATGATCCGTCTGTTTCAACGAGCTGACCCTGACATGCCCGAGGCGAAGAAGGTGCGACACCTAATGCAGGGTGTCAAAGAACCAGTGTTTGCGGGCCTCGTACGAAATCCACCTACAACAGTAGATGAATTCATAAGAGAGGCGACTGTCATCGAGCGCGCACTGCGACAACGATACCGACACTTTGACCGCCTGCCGAACCACAAGGCAGTAAGTGCTGGAGCTCAGAACACTGCCGTGTGTGAAAGTTCCCTGCGACAAATGATTAGGGAAATACTGCGTTAGGAACTTCAGGCCCTCTGCGTCCCTCCTACCCAACCGCCCGTCGCATCTGTTGCCGAAATCGTCCGCCAGGAGTTGAGGCAAGCCGTTACACCACCGGCGCCAAGTCCTGAGCCACATCCAGTGAGCTACGCTGATGTGGTCCGTCGTCCTCCACCGTCATTTGTGGCGACATCCTTCCAGCCATGACCCGCGGCCGTACCTTGGTGGCAACGGGATTCCATGAAACGACCACCAGTTCGCCGAACTGACTTGTGGCGCATGGCCGACCGTCGACCTATTTGCTTCCGCTGCGGAGAACCAGGTCACATTGCTCGCTATTGCCGTCATAGCGATTCTGGCTTCGGGAACTTTTCTCGTCCCGCTTCTTTCCGCTCTGAAGACCGTCGTGCCCACGATGCCGATCAACTGTCGACTGGCCAAGCAACTACAGCGCGTCGGTGGCGATCTCCATCTCCTGCGCGTCACCGTGACTTCCCTCAGAGCTACGCGGACGTCACCAGAGGCCGTTCGCCTAGCCCGCGCCGGGGAAACTAACTGCTGCGACCTCCGGGGGCAAGGTTGCCAATCGTCGAGACACCGAAAAGTTCCCCCTATCATCGCAAGAAGGTATGACGACAACCACGACGAATACGACGACGAATACTAATGCCGGTGAAGTTGTACGTGCTGATCTTGGCGTTTTCATTGACGGACATTACGTTACAGCACTGGTCGACACTGGCGCCGACTTCTCAATCATGCGACAAGAACTCGCCGACCGCCTTAGTAAGGTAAAGACACCGTGGACAGGGCCACACATAAGGAGTGCTGGTGGTCAGCTGATGATTCCCACGGGTAAATGCACCGCTCGACTACGCATTGGGGATTCTAGCTTCGTGGCCACTTTCGTCCTGTTGCCAGACTGCTGTAAAGAGCTAATTTTGGGCATGGATTTTCTTCGAGATCATGGCGCTATTATCAACATTCCTCAACGTATAGTGACGTTTTGCACACATCCGTATGTCGACGACAGCAGCGACGAACTACGCGGCAGTTTGCGAATAGCCGACGATGTGACGCTCCCACCGAGATCCTGCTGCCTTGTGTCTGTGTCCAGTGGGTGGCCTTCCTATAAGGATGTGATAGTGGAGCACATAGTCGCTCTTTTGCTGACTCAAGGCATTTCCATCGCGAGAGGCATCCTAACGCTTACTGGTGGACAGGCAGAAGTGCTCCTTACAAACTTCAGCAACGAGCGCCGTCAAATCCAGAAGGGTACCGCAATTGCCTACTTCGACGATATAGACCAAGCCGTGGATTGCTGTGCTTTGCAACCAGATGACGCGACAGTCCCTGCCTTGACAACTTTGTCGGTGGACATCTGCTCCACGCTACCGTCCTCTGATAGGAAGCGTCTGCTTGCACTTATACACCAATTCGAAGACTGCTTTTCGCGTACGTCAAAGGTCCAGCGGACACCATTGACCAAGCACCGCATCATCACCGAAGACAACACGCGACCGATTCGGCAGAACCCCTACCGTGTGGCTCCGTAAGAACGCGAGGAGATTCAGAAGCAAGTACAGAAGATGCTCGTGGATGACGTCATACAACCTTCGAAAAGTCCTCGGGCGTCCCCCGTGGTTTTGGTCAAGAAACAAGACGGCAGCTTGCGTTTCTGTATTGATTATCGCAAGTTGAACCAAGTCACGAAGAAAGACGTCTATCCATTGCCTCGCATAGACGATTCACTCGATCGGCTGCGTCATGCGCGCTATTTCTCTTCAATGGACCTCCGAAGCGGCTACTGGCAGATAGAAGTCGACGAGAGAGATCGTGAAAAAACGGCCTTTGTGACGCCTGATGGCCTTTATGAATTTAAGGTGCTTCCTTTTGGGTTGTGCTCGGCGCCAGCCACTTTTCAGCGTCTCATGGACACCGTACTATCGGGCCTGAAGTGGCAAACTTGCTTGGTCTATCTGGACGATGTTGTTGTATTCTCAGCATCATTCGAGGAACATCTCAGCCGTCTATCCACCGTACTCCAAGCCATACGCTCGGCCGGCCTGACTTTAAAACCAGAAAAATGTCATTTTGGTTTCAACGAACTCAGCTTCCTAGGCCACGTCGTCAGTCACGAGGGTGTTCGACCTGACCCGGCCAAAATAGACGCCGTTGCGCAATTTCCCGCACCCCGTGACAAAAAGGCTGTGAGACGCTTCTTGGGGTTATGCGCCTATTACCGGCGATTTATCGAGGACTTTTCGTCTATTGCGGCGCCATTGACACGACTCACACGTGAGGACGTCCCCTTCTTTTGGGGTGAACAGGAGCAAATGGCATTCAATGAGCTGCGACAACGCTTGCAAACACCTCCAGTCCTTGCGCACTTCGACCAGGACGCCCCTACAGTACTTCACATTGACGCCAGCAATGTAGGTCTAGGTGCCGTTCTGGTGCAGTGGCAAGACGGCTGTGAAAAAGTAATAGCCTACGCCAGCAAAACTCTCTCTCGCACGGAGGAGAACTACTCGACCACCGAGAAGGAGTGTCTCGCCGTGGTGTGGGCAGTCATCAAATTTCGTCCGTATTTGTACGGCCGCTCCTTCAATGTTGTTAGCGACCATCACTCTTTGTGCTGGCTCACCAACCTTAAAGATCCATCTGGTCGTTTGGCGCGCTGGAGCCTAAGACTTCAAGAGTTTGACATGACCATCGTCTACAAATCTGGGAAGAGGCACACCGACGCCGACTGTCTCTCACGGTCGCCAGTGGAAACTGTCGCTCCTGATGACGAAAACATCGACGCGGCATTCTTGGGAGTTGTCAACACAGCCACTATTGCACGAGAGCAGCGCAGTGACCCTGAGCTGTTACCACTCATTGAATATTTAGAAGGACGACGTAAAGACGTGCCGCGGTTATTTGCTAGAGGACTGCCACCTTTTGCTTGCGAAACGATGTTCTTTATAAGAAAAACTTCTCACCAACTGGTAACCCGCACTTGCTCGTCGTGCCTGCCTCTCTTCGAAAAGAAATGATGGAAGCGTGCCATGATGAAGCAACTTCTGGTCATCTAGGCTACACCCGAACATTGTGCCGACTACGATGCAAGTACTACTGGCCAAAGTTACCTGCGGCGGTTAACCATCACGTGCGAACGTGCACCGACTGCCAAAGACGCAAAGCGCCTCCCAGCAAGCCAGCCGGTCTTTTACATCCAGTCGAAGCACCAGAAAAGCCGTTCACCCAGATTGGAATGGATTTCCTGGGTCCCTTTCCAACTTCCACAACAGGGAACAGATGGATTATTGTGGTCACTGATTACCTGTCCCGTTATGCAGAGACTAAAGCTATGCAGCGTGTCACAGCAGCAGAAGCCGCTCAGTTTTTCATCGAAAACATCGTCCTTCGGCATGGCGCTCCGACAACAGTGATCACAGATAGAGGACCTGCCTTCACCGCAGAGCTTTTGGAGTCGATTCTCAGACTCAGCGGTACAGCTCACCGGAGAACAACTGCATACCATCCGCAGACAAAACGGACTGACGGAGCGCCTCAATAGGACCCTTACAGACATGATCAGTATGTACGTTGACACAGAACATAAAAACTGGGATCAGATATTGCCGTACGTGACCTTTGCTTATAACACCGCTCGACAAGAAACCACTGGAATGACACCGTTCAGTCTGATCTATGGTCGCGAAGTCACGACAACATTGGACGCCATGTTGCCACATGAGTGTGACGACATCCATGTAGACGCCGAAGAATTCACTCAGCGTGCCGAAGAAGCCAGACAGCCCGCGCGCGTGCGCATCTGTCATCAGCAGCATCAAGATGCACAACGCTACGACAGCCGACACAAGTTTGTTAGCTACTCACCAGGCGACAAAGTGTGGGTCTGGATTCCGATACGTCGACGTGGACTGTCTGAGAAGCTGCTAAGACGGTACTTTGGTCCATACAGTGTCACGCGACGCTTGAACGACGTGAACTACGAAGTTGTTCCCGACACTAATTGTAGTTCTAAGCGCCAAAAGCGTTTGCCCGAAGTCGTGCACGTCGTGCGCATGAAACCATATTTATCGAGTTAATTAGCTCCCGGTTACCGTTTTCGTACGACCACTTCATACGCCTGGTAGAGCACCTAACTTGCGCATCGGGACGATGCTTCTTTCGGAGGGAGGCAAATGTCAAGTGCTTGCCCAAGAAAGACGATGACAGTTGTGCATGTGCCACGAAGGACTATGAAATGGACGAAGAAGAAGAACTTGCTTGCGCGTTCTAATTAAAAAGATCTACCTGCTTTTGGTGTCTCAGTCTCTACGGCAAGACCTCTGTTTTGACGTCGTGACAATATGTAAAACGTAAACACTGCGTCACCCTTATATAAACCTATTTGTTCGCTCTTCGTGTTTGTTGCCTCCGCCACACGGCATGCTTCAATCGTCGGATCTTTAACTCCGCTTCCTGATGACACTGGTTCCGAACAACTTTCCCCCCGATGCTTGGCGACCTATTTGAAGCAACCTTGTGGCCCCCTGCCAGGAACTGGTTTCACTAGCGGTGAACGCGCGCAGCGTCTCGCCCTCAGTACCTGCTCCGAGTGGCCCACGAAACAGAAAAATCATCTCCGCGGTGCGCCTGCAACGAACTACGCTGCAGTGGAAACAGAATGCCATCTTTTGTGTTATTGCCGTGCTCTCGGTGATGCGCGGAAGCGTCTGGTCACTGAGTACCGTCTCCTCGGAGTGCCTTGTATAGCCCTGCTAGACATCCTCCATCCCAACGACTGAGAGGAACTTGGCCACTCTGCCCCTGAGGCCGTATACACTGCTTCCTTGATGACGCGATCTTTAACGACGAGCTTCATTTCGAAGCCTCTCGCCATGCTTATTCGGCTACGCCTGCAGAGGTCTTCACGCATGTTGATATATATAAGCTGCGATACACCGTAATATCAAGAAGGCATATCCGCTGCAGTCATTTATGAAAGAGCAGCACACCCCAGTTCTCACCACAGGCGCGGCTTTTGCAATATCCTGGACAAATGTACACAAATGAAAATTATACGTAGCTTATTGATACACAGGACACCCTACGCATGTGCGGTGGTTGAAATTTCTGCAGCCCTCCACTGCGGCGTCTCTCAAAATCATATGGTGGTTTTGGGACGCTCAATTAAGCCATACAATTGCTATCTTCACCGGAAATAGCTAATACGAGTAAAAATTCCCTTGAACATCCAAAACACAGATGCACACCGTTACGGGAAATGCACTGCTACGTTTTCCTAACGATGCTGCTGAGTGTGCAGTCACTGCGAGGTTAACAAGTGCCAATAATGACGATTATCTCTTAATCCGACAAAGGCGAGCACCGATTACACGCACCGAACAAGCTACATAAGCACAAACAGGAGCCAAGGCCGAAGCCCGAAATGTCGCAAGCCAGCGAAGAGATCAAGGTATCGATGTAGCACGCATCGTTTGCGAGATAATTTTAGTGTTCACGAGTAAATACGTATAAAGACCCCTCTACAATACGAACTTGTATATGCTAAACAAGAACGTCTCAAGAGAAACGAGGCAATGCTGCAGCGATGAGGCGACTGACGAAACTTGGGCACGGTTGCTGGGACGCACGTGCTTGGCGCGTAAACAGAAAAATTGGCCAAGGTCAGAGATACGCTTGGCGCTTGAGTTCACCGGCCGCGCTTGGCACCCACCCAAGAAACTTCACGGCGTCGTCACAGTCAACGTATATATTGAACTTTCACTGCATTCCCTCTGCTGCGCTGTTATAATGGCATACAGGGTGTGTGGATAGATGACGATTGTGGCGCCAGGGTGGGCCGCGCGAGTTTTCAGAACAAAAAATTGGCGACACCCGGAGTGGTGTTTCGAGCGCGTGTTTATAGAGTAGGTCGCAGCTAAAACACCTCCTTGGCATAGAGCAGTTCCGAGTTCGATTCTCACACGAACTGAACGATTTTATTATTTTATTTGCGCCATTTGGGATTTCTGCTTCACGGACAACGCTCACGACCAACGACGCCGACACCAGAACTGCTGCGAAACGATCTCAATAAGGCTAGCATTTTAATGAAGAGTCAGCTATACTTCCGCGAAGATACACCCACGCTTTCATCATATACCCATTCCCGATGGAGGCGGAAAATTTGTAGTCCCGTGTGCTCAGATTTGGGTGCACGTTAAAGAACACCAGATGTTGGAAATCGCCGAAGCCCTCCACTACGGCGTCTCTCATATTCTTGTGGTTGTTATATATATATATATATATATATATATATATATATATGAGATCTAACAGACAGTAATGCCATGGATTGTACAAGGGAAGTTATTATAACCAATGGAATGTAAATAAGAAGAAAAGTGGGTGAAAAAATAACCAGCCGTGAGCAGGAGTCCTGCTCACGGCTGGTTATTTTTTCACCCACTTTTCTTTCTTATTTAAATTTCATTGGTTATAATAACTTCCCCTGTACAATCCTTGGCATTACTGTTTGTTAGGTCTAATTAATATTGTGTCAAAAAAACACACAAAAACGATAGGTATACACTTCTTTCCCATATATATATATATATATATATATATATATATATATATATATATATATATATATATATATATATATATATATACCGCCTCACCGCGGTGGTCTAGTGGCTAAGGTACTCGGCTGCAGACCCGCAGGTCGCGGGTTCGAATCCCGGCTGCGGCGGCTGCATTTCCGATGGAGGCGGAAATGGTGTAGGCCCGTGTGCTCAGATTTGGGCGCACGTTAAAGAACCCCAGGTGGTCAAAATTTCCGCAGCCCTTCACTACGGCATCTCTCATAATCATATGGTGGTTTTGGGACGTTAAACCCCACATATCATCATATATATATACCAATTCCAATATGACGGGGATTTGAACCAAGGTTTTGTTTTTTGCCTTTTTCTGTGGCCCAACAAGCGGCTATAAGATGTGCGTTCAGTTTAAAGCAGGAAGTCATCTTTGGATAATTCAGTGGGGTTTCACTTGCCGAAGTTACGCCGTACTTGGATAGTGGGAGTGGCTCTATCTGGGTTCATTTTGATCACCTTTGGTCCTATACGCAAGCCTAATACGGTACATGTTCTTGTGCTTAGTCCTCGGTGCACTAAGATAAATCTAGTTGTTTTCATCTAAGGCACTGACGATTTAAACATATTAACAACTACAATTGAAAGGATAAATTTCGGCGACCTGGTGTTCAATAAACGTATCTAAATCTAAGCGCGGGGTCTCCTCATCATTCCGCCTTCACTGAAACAGTGCGTAGGACTGAATTTCATCTTTGGGAATGGCAGGCGGAGAGGGGGGGAATACGTGGTTATTGTCCCGAATGGAAGGGCGGACAGGCAAGGGTGATCGTGTGGCGTTTTATGCTCTGTCACCTGCGGCAGAAAGAAATTTCTGAGGGGGAGAGGGGAGGGGGCTACGCCGCGGCTGGGATTCGATCCCGCGACCTGCGACTCAGCATTCAGGCACCGACACTACAAGACCACCATGGCGGGTAATTGGCAGCATACATTGGTAACCAGTATTTGGAACATTCAGTGTTCGGTCCCGTTATGTTAGCGCGTGCGCTGCTGCGTCAACAAAACAGCCTAGTCTGCGAAGCTCTGCGTAGAACTAGCCTCCCACCTTTCAAGTCGAGGTCTGAGGCGGCCGTGCGCAGGGTGCGCCGAAGTTTGTCGGCGTCGCGTCCCGCCACGCCCCAGCGAAGACCCTCGCACGAGCGGTGCAGCTCCTGGAGCACGTAAGTACCCGTTACACCGGTGGCTCCGAAGAGGACGATGTCCAGCTCCCTCGACGCAGACATCCTGCCGTCGCGGACGCTCAACACCGTCTGCTCTTGGCACGCGTCACTCCCTCTGATCGGAAAACGTTCTCGCCACTTTTCGCTCGTCAACCTTTCACTTGCGCAAGTGTTGCTCCACACGAGAATGTCTGAGCGGTTGCTTGTTTGGGTAGAATCCCGCAAACAAGGCAATCGGCTGACGTATGTAGTAGGTGTGCCTATTTCGCAAAGTTCCGTCACAGAGGCTATCATTGGCTTAACGCGTCTGCGCAGAGTAAAGACCAGTGCTGTTGAGCAGTTTTGAAGCGACAGCTCGTGGGAGCTCAATGATCGCACGGATCTTCATAACACTATCACGCGCCCAAAGAAACTGACAAGGGAATTTCGCCAATAAAGAAAAACGTGCGCAAACTCACAGACTACTGGGTAGCAATTATTTTCCTTCACGTGCATTTTGAAATATATTTCGTTTCTTTCGTTTGTAGATATCTCGTTGCTTTCACTGGTTAGTTTTATCATTTCTTTCCTTTATGGAGTCTCTTATTTTTATTTTTTATCTCTTGCCCGAGACACTGCAACACCTCAGCTACAGCGGAGTTACGCTGTTCATTTCTATTCTATCAGGATCCGCGTCCATGCTATTATACGGCCGAAAATTCTCCTGTGATTCGATAAAACTTACCATCAGGCAGTGCCACTCAGTCGAAATCAATTCACAGTGTCCCAATAACACGTGTCACGCACGACATCTTCGCACGTAATGCGCCAGCATGATATGCGATTCTGAAACCTGCCTATGTTCTAAACGGCAACATCGCTGGAATGGGCGTGCGTTTCCTGCGGGAAACGGAGCTCACGCGGCTGCTACCGTAATCTAGCTACAGTCACGCGATAACACCGCGGTATCGGCGTTGAAGCAGCTTTGGAGCTATGCAGGCGTGAAAGAATCTCGGCTCAGAAACACCGCTTCACGGAACCGATGCCGCAAAAGCATTTGCACGTCCTTAAATAAAAACAGCAAGAGGTAGCTATCATCGAGTTTCCGCCATGCCGCAACAAGGCAAAGGCATGCACGCTATTAATTCACCGCGGCCTTGAGTATTTTCTTTTTTTTTTCCTCTCAAACATACGCAGTTGGTTGGCAGGCTTAGTAGATTGGGACATCTCGCGACGAAATGGCCGATGAACCTTTCAGAGGTGGCTGAAAGGAAGGAGAAAAAGAGAACAAGGTTGCGGCATTTCTCGCACGCTTTTTCCTTCGCCTGGCCTGCTCACTATTCGCGCCCTGGCAGTTTGCTCGTTTCTTGAGTAGGCGCACATGCTCCGGGCTGCGGAGCTAGAGTGGTTGCGTTACAGGGCAAGCCAAGTGACCCCACGGCGCTTTCGGTTGGCCCCACCTAATAACGCCCCATGGTTTTATATTATTTTATCGAATTCTAGCGACGCATGTGCACTCACACAAATAACACGAACATAAATTTAAAAAATAGGGGTGGATGAATAGAAAAGCCATCCTGACGTGAGCGGAGGACACATTGCATTCCTGGTGAAAAGGCTGCGTGATGTTGCACACGAATCACGTTGTACAATGGACTGAAACGGTGGCTATAGAAGCATTAGAGTTTATGAAAACAGAAAAGGTCAGTGTGTTTTGCTTGTACGATGAAATTTGATATCATGCGAGATTCGGAGAAACAACACGAAACCGCAATACCGGACACAAATGCACCGATAATTCAAGATGCATTCAATGCACTGAAGTTTGAAAAACGCGAAACCAGCATGGTTTGGAACTCATTGATTGATTTGTGGGGTTTAACGTCCGAAAACCACCATATGATTATGAGAGGCGCCGTAGTGGAGGACTCCGGAAATTTTGACCATCTGGGGTTCTTTAACGTGCACCCAAATCTGGGAACACGGGCCTACAACATTTCCGCCTCCATCGAAAATGCAGCCGCCGCAGCCGGGATTTGAACCCGCGACCTGCGGGTCAGCAGCCGAGTACCTTAGCCACTAGACCACCACGGAGGGGCATGGTTTGAAACTCCGATGGCGACGGATTCTCTGAAGAACAAAGTAGTCGAGTGTAAGAGTTATACGACTTGTATGACTTATTGTGAACCAACTTTTGCTCTATGGAATGAACTAGGCAAGTGCGCTCATTAGAATATTTCTTTGAACATACAACACGGCACAGACAAAGGACGACGCATTGTACGCCGCAGCAGTCCCCTTCTTCTCTTGCGCGTGCCACAGCCCGTTCAACTATGAAGAGTTTCGTGGCGCAATCAGTGTTCATTGTGCGCATTGTCGTTGACTCCGTGTCGCTCAATTCAGTTTCATTTAGAGATATTTTTCACACAATGTTATCGTGAAGCGCAATCATCTAGTAATCGATGATAATGTAGTGATTATGCAACAAAGACTGAAATTAATAAGGAAAGAAATATGCAAGGACCGAGATTATGAACTAGCGAAACAGCACATTGATGAGCAGGTCTTCTCCCTAATTTGGAACAAATTGACAGCAAGCAGCGGCTGTAAAATTGATTTGCATATGAAAAATAAAAATAAAAAAAATTAAGAAGCAATAAAACCAAGTACATGCGCATATCGCAAATGAAAATAACAAAAGAGTGAAATAATTCTATGTACTTGGCAGCAGTGAAAAAAGAGAAAAGTTAAAGACGCGCCATTATCATTAACTCCAAATACTGAGTTCAGTTATGAAAATAATATATTATTTGAAAAATATTCAAGTACGACATATATTACGTACAAGTATCGAAACGAGCCCAACGGCTTACATACAAATGCCAAATTCTGCAGACGTTCATTCACAATTAGCAAAAAAGCCACACTTTCGGCACAGTGGCAGAACGAAGAGTGGGATAAGAAGCACAAAAAATGACCAGCGGTTTCAAGCTTCTTGGAAAGCGACAGTCAGGCACAGAAGAGGTATGAAAAGAACACACACAGGACGAGTTATAACAACTTTTACAGCCGGACACACGTGACACGCTATTCACACGCAAAGTAGGACAGCCGATAAGAAGACGAAAATATAAGCAGATCAAGCGCGAACTAAAAATGTGATATCGATTACTTCTTTTGTGTTTGAGCAGCACACTGCAAGTTTGCCTCTATACACAACCCAACACTGTTAGATATTTCTATCTTCTTTTTAACTGTGGCACGTTCAGTGACCCCTCCACGTCTCCTTCCACGTGGTGACGTCCGTCGCATTTTAAACCCGGCGTTGTATATGAGGTAAGAAACGTTGTCGCAATATTGCGCCGAAACTACATTGAACAATACCAAAGAAACAAATGGGGAGCCTGTAGAGAATTCTGTAAAAAAAGTTATGAAGTCCCACATTTTTCTGGGTTATCCTATGATGAACGTGCAATGAACATGGTGCCAATAAGTTGCCATCGCTCTTGCGAATAGAGAAAACATACTCGGATGATTCAACCAAGAGTACAAGAAAAATTAACCATTGGAAGTGTTGGTATTTCATTTTGAAGAAAATTGTGCGAGAAGCAAGGAAGAGAAGAGAGAAAGGAAGAGCGCAAGTCCATGCTAAAGCCTTAGGGTTCTATTGAAAACACAAAGAGTACGAAGGATAAAAAGTCCGCCGTAATGGAGCAGTGGTCGTGGTTCTCGGCTGCTAATCCGAAGGTAGCGGGTTCGATTCCAGTCGCGGTGGTTCACATTCCGATGGAGGCCAAGTGGTAGACGCCCGTGTAACGTGCGGTGTCAGTGCAGCCTAATGGGCACCGAATGGTAGAAATTTCCGAATAGGTCTACTAGGGCGTTTGTCATATTCATATCATATATATATATATATATTGTTATTATAAAAGAAAACAAGTAGAAAACTTGCACGCACATGGTCACAAAACTACTACATTTGCGCATCTAGATAACCATTGTGTAATTCCTACAATACCATGTAGGGCTCGGCGACAAAACCATCTCCTGCCTTTAAATTAAAAATAGGCTTCAACAACTTCACAAGTCATACGATCTTTCTGCCTCACAATTACTCTGGTTACTCGGAAATCTTGTCTGCAAGTTAACTTACGACAATTCATTGGCAGGTTAGTGGAAACTTTTTATTTGATATATAATCTGACACTGTTAAACCTTTAGTTGAGATGACGACCACACTGGCCAATATAGTTGTTGCCACAAGAAAGAGGGCACAGTGTATGATTTCCTTGCAACAGCCTGATAGGGCGTCCCTGTGTTTGCCTTTACGCTCGAAGCATTCTTGCGCAGTACCCTCCATCTTTCTATCAACAGCCCCATATATTCTGCATAATTTATTTCTCGTAGAAAAAAGAACTATATGAGTGTTGTACTTTGCTCCCACCTTCTTTGGGAGACACAATACACCATGCAGACAGGGAATGCTGACGAGCACCTTCTCATCGGGATTTATAACATCGCTCGCCGAACCTTCCCACTCAGATTTCCAGCTGCACAGAGTCCTTTCGCATAGACGAGCCTGAATGGCGGCACGAAAGTAAGCCTCCCTAAAACGCTACAGCTGCTTATAGTAATGCTCTCTGCAAGAAGGTGTGGGCATGTTTTCTTCAATGCTTCGGTCAATGAAGAATCTAGTAGCAACGCAATTTTTGACTAACTTGGAGTGGCACGACCAAAGATCCAACCGAATAATCTGATCTAGAAACTTCGTGGCAGCTTCTTTACGGAACCTCGAAGATGAAATTTAGTCCAGCCCCCCCCCCCCACCTTTTTTTGAAGTTTCAGATCATCTAATGTGGCGCTGACACATTTGCATGAATCAACAAGAATAAGTTTATCATTCACACACCTAAACGCACTTACTGCATTGTCTTTTATGTCTAATACGATTTCTTTGTCAAATCTGCTCAAATTGATTTCGCTTAAAACTCGACAACCTTAAAACACACACCCAACTGCTCAGTAAAAACGTCTTCAGCAATTCTAATCGCACTACTCCGCAAATAAATTCCCAGACACTGTAAAACAAGCCTTCACAGAAGTCCCAGAGCTGTTCTAAAACGTTCTCTCGTCATTATATTTTACAGTACAATCACGCACGTAGAAAATGAGTTTTTAATGCGACAGCGAATAAAGGAAGTGTTCAACGTCCCCGCTAACGAACCCACGTCTTCTGAGCTTGTTGAGGCTTACTGCATTTTAAAAGCCTATTCGTAGTCACCTCTATGTGAGTGGTATCAGTGTCTGATGGATCAATAGGACCACTTCGTTTTGTGCCAATATCAACTACTAGTTTCACAAAGCTTTCATATGTAGTGTTCGGTATGCTGCGTGTCTCAACGTTGTTCAGGTGTGAGTATATTTTCCGGATTACGAAGCTGCACAGAATAAAGCATTAGTTGCTTTGAACAGCTCATGCCATATGTGGAAGTCGTGCACAGTACAAAGAGCTCACACGCGTAGTTTTAAGTTGGCATTTTGTCAGGCGCCATCTGTTCATACACAGGTTTGTACTCACGCTTTTCGAAGGGCTGTCGCAATACAGGTTTTTAGGGGCGAAGCTTTTTATAGCGGTACCAGATCGTCCCCGTAGCCGTTGTAATAGTGTGTAACAAGTATAACATTTTGACTTTCAATGTAGTGCCGGTGAAAGATTTCTTCTGTGCGTTGTTGAACAATGAAAGATAGTGCTCAATGTATATGCCAATGGCTGCTAAGAGGGAATGAGAGACAGGAGAATACGGCTTTTAGCTAACGCGCACGCTGCGAATTTTTTATTGTTCAACAACGCACAGAAGACGAGAAAGGGTTGCTACGTTATACTCGCTGGGCGTAATTTCCTAGGTTTCAAAAAGATTTAGCGAGCGTTGGGCCGCAATGCCATGAATACAGTGAACTAGTATATACCGTGAACACGTTTTGGTTGAATGTGGGAAGTAGACACGAAGCGCAAGCCGAAGGAAAGTGTACTAGTGCCACCTCTAGTTTAGTCCTTGGAATGTCCGCTGGATAGCGGTGCTTCTTTATGGGGAATATATGATGAAAAGATGCGAGATGGTGGTACTTGGAGTGTTGAATAAATGGACGAAAGGACACAGAGACAGATGCATGGACGGATGCACGGATGGCTGCACGAACGGATGGACGCATGGACGGACGCAGGAGCGGATGCATGGACGAAAGCAGGGACGGACGCACAGATGAACGTGCGGAAGCACGAACACATGCACGCACGGGCGGCCACACAGACGCACGCATGGATGAACGGAAGCAAGAACGAATGGACGGATGGATGCTTCACTCCACTATCCATCATTGAATCCGCGGATATGCTGCCATTTCTCGTCACACGAGGAATTGTGACGATTGTTCGACAGCTGACGTAAATGACGAGCAGTGTTTGAATCAGAAGAGCTGTTTGTCACTAGGTCACACACCTTTTATAAGCGGCCGGCACAGCACATGATTTTGGGCTACTTTTAGGAGCGAAACTCCTTATAGCGGCACCTGTTCGTCCCTCGTAGTCATAGTAGTAGTCGTAGTGATTAACCAATCTTACATTTTGACTTCCAAGGTGGTGTCGGTGAGAGATTTCTTCTGTGCGTTGTTCAACAATAAAAAATTCGCAGCGTGCGCGTTAACTAAAGCCAAACTCTCCTGTCTCTCATTCCCCCTAAGCAGCCATTGGCATGTGCATTGAGCACTATCTGACAAGAAAGGGTTGCTACTTTATACTCGCTGTGCATAACCTCCTTGGTTTTAGAAAGGTTTAGCGAGCGCTGGGCCGCAGTGCCATGAATACAGTGAACCAGTATATGCCATGAACTCGAGGTGGTTATTGGTGGGAAGTAGACACGAAGCGCAAGCCGTAACAAAGCGTGCGTGTGCCACCTCTCATTTAGTCCTTGGGATGTCCGCTGGATGGCGGTGCATATGCGGATTATAAGATGAAAAGATGCGAGATGGTGGTACTTGGAGTGTTGAATCGATGGACGAACGGACACACAGATAGACGCATGGATGGCTGCACCGACGGATGGACGGATGAATGAACGCAGGGGCGGATGCATGGACGAACGCCGGGACTGACGCCAGATGGACGTACGGACGCACGAACAGGCGCAAGCATGGACGGGCGAATGGACGCACGGGTGTTCACACAGACGGACGCATGGACGGACGGAAGCAAGAAAGAATGGACAGACGGATGCTTCGCCCCCTCTATATCATTCACTCCGTGGATATGCTGCCATTTTTTAACACTCCCGACCCACGAATTGCTGCGGGCGCATTTCTAGGAAACAAAAATGTTGAATAGGACGCGTTACAATTTTGCTATCTGCTAGCTTTAGGCGACATGCACGAACAATGCCGTCACGTCCCGTAATGTTCTTCAGAACGCGTGCGAGTTTCCAACACAACATGGGCAGAGCATCATCGCGCACTATCACTATATTGCCTTACGAAATACTAATAATGTTTATCACTGGCCTATTCTGAGCGCTTCTAAGGAGTAATCAATATTTTTTAATCCAGCGATTCCAGAAGTCTTTCTGTAGCTTTTGTCGCTGTATCCAATATTTAAGAAGCCCCGTATGGAAGCTGGGCATCACGCTTGCAGTTTGCAAGACGGGGAGCACCGTCAATCACTTGCCATGTAAAAAATGGGCAGGTGTTAAGACTTCTGGTTCCTCTGGTGCAGAATACAAGTACGTCAGCGGTGTGATATTTATGATCGCTTCAATTTCTGCCAGGACCGTGCTCATTTGACCATAGTCTAGAAGAGACCTTCCTAGAGCTTTTCTCAAATTATCTTTCACTGACCTCACCATACGCTCCCAAACCAAAATCCGACACACCAAACAGCATGGTCAGCAGAGAATTTCCACGTGATGCTAAGAGCAGACAGATTATCGCCAACCTCGCTTGTTCTGATAGTGTCATACACTGAATGGAGTTCATGAGAAACATGTTTTAAACGTTCACGTTTAAAGTACAAAGCATTGTCAGAGTCAATCACTGAGGAGAATCCACAACGTACAGTGAAACCCCGAAAGGCTTCCAAGAAACTATCTGCTGTTGAGCGTAAAACAAGCTCTAGATGAACAGCGCGTACTACCGCGCAAGTTAATAGCACGATGTATGATTTCGTCACCCAGAAGTGCTCTAGAAGTTCTGCGATAGTTGTTGGGACTCTTGCGTGCAAAAGCCTCTCGTATAAGCCGGTGGCGATGAGTTCAATGGCGATGTGGTCACCAGGAAGCAGAATTGGGTATTTCATGTCCTCGTAGTACTCGACACTCCGAAACAATGTTTGAATTCTCAGCAATATATCCTCTTCTGCAAGAAATGGGTGCAAATCCCGAATCGTCGACGCCTTGGGCAGATCTCGCTCAACCTGGAAGACTGCCAATTCAAGGCCGAATGATTGTTTTTGGGTAACGGTGTCTACTACCGCATTTTCTTTCGCATCGTCTTCAACATCACTCGGATTGGGGGTCAAGTGTTTGAACCATTCTTCGTCTTTTGCCAACCAAACTGGTCTTTGCTACCAATTCTCCCTGTGTGCAAGCGACTTTATTTACGTGTCTCAGGAAACTATGCCCGCGGCGTTTTCCTTCCAAGTGTATAGCCGTTTGAACGCTTCCGTACGATAATTGTGCAGGTCTGTTGGTAGAACCTTCAAAGGTGTGTACACTTGGCATCTTTGATCGCACAACCGAATGGTTTCGTTGAAAGCATTGCAACCCGTTTCATCGTAAGAGGATGGTACATCTGCATTAGTGGTCTCTAAGCTTTCTAGCTGCCAAAACTTTCTCAGATTAGAGCCCGCACGTTCCTGCATGCGTCCATCGTTCATACAGCAATCCGTCCGAAGTACACGAACGTTTGTATTTGTGCGTGGATAAATAATTTCATCGCTTAATTAATAGTCCTTGGAATGTCCAACCCAGTGCTGTTTCAATGAAAAAGAGACCTTTGTGGTCGTCATGCAAACTGACGTCTCTTCCAAGGACTTTCCACAATTGGTGTGAGCCAATCGATAGGCTGATGCCTTGTTCTTGAGCTATGTGGGAAAAGCAAATTGCATCAGCCACTCGTTCACCTGAAACCCTTTGATGAATTCATGACTTTGGGGTACCTCAATTATGGCTTCACAGATGTGTCCTATTTCAATGGCTTCAATAACATGCTGAACATCATCGTACTGGCTTTGCAAAGTAGCTTGAACTAGTCTTCTACGTGTACATCAACCACCGAGTTTGGCTCCAAACACGTCGACAGTAATGTAGATTTCTCTCAGCACCTTTAGGTTCGATTTTCTGGTAACGTCTTCTTTGATAAAAGAGTGCTGGCTACCATTACCCAGAATGCCTCTTATATAGCAGGAACCATTCGCACCATTTATCCATCCTCTGAATGTTTGAATTTGTATTGTATCAAGGCTCCTATTGCTATCTGGCACAGCATACATGGAGGTACTGCTCGTAGTGTGCTGTGGTGGCGTCATTATTTGAAGAGCTTTACTAGGCTGTCTAGAGCACATCGAAGAATCGTGTCTTTCATGACAATGTGAGCAGCTCACCTTCCGTCGACCGTCTCTTGCTTGATGTCCTTTTGTGGCACATCTAAAGCAGCACCCAGTCGTCGTTAGAAGATGCCTTCTCTCCGAGTCAGGAAGCTACGCGTCGCAGTCCAGTTGAGTGTGACTTCTGGTAGGAAAGGCAAGCCTCGTCCTTCGTAACGGCACTGTTGTAGAGGACTGTAACTGATGCTGTCGGCTGATTCTCACGGCTGCCGTAAGTCGGCTGATCCATGGTAGAAGTAACTCGTCACCGGTAGCTGGTCAGCTCTCTGCACGCGACCTCGATGCGCAGGTACTTGAGCAACTGTCTAGGTTCTTCTTCCGAGCTCGGCGTGTTGTTCGCATTTGACGCTTCATATTGTCGTAGTCGGTGGTATTCCACCCTTATTTCCTGTGGAATCGCTTTCATTAGCACCTCGCACAAGATGGCAGAGTAGCAGGATTCTGAGACGCTGGGGCCTTTGAGCCCTTTTATATTGACTTGAACGAAGTCGTAAAGGCTTCTCAGTGCACTAGCATTCGCCGACGTAGTGATGCAACGTTGAGTGCGAAGATTTTCAAGATGCCTCTGCTCAATCATGCGCACGACTCCAAACCACTCCTTAAGTATAGAAATGGCGTCCTCATAACTGTTGTCGGTTGTGAGTATGCCTACAATAGTCTTTGCCGCAGGGCCGCCAAGAAGAGATCGGAGAAGAGATCGATCAAACATATCGACGTTATTGAGACGCGCGTTTTCGTGTACGGAGTGTCGAAAGAGATCCCAAAATGGTAGCTATTTGGGGGGGGGGGGGGACCAGTCGAATCTTATTAGGTCCAGCTTAGGAAGCCTTGCTTCTGTGCCGGCGGAAATATCTGACGGGGCTGCTTGACGCGGCAGAGATGAGTCGGTTGACAACTCACCGTTGGACCTGGCTGACCCTGATGTCCGGACAGCCAGCTCCTGGATGTGATGTTTAAGGAGACCAACGCTCCCTGCAGTTCAGTCCTCGTACTCTAGCACCAAGTATATGTCCGCCAGCACATCGTCATCCATTGTGTGGCCGTGCAGTGCTTCGTTAGCCTTGGCAAGCTCGTCGGTGCTTTTCTCGAGGCGCTGAAGAATGCTGCGAAGCCCCGCCAAGTCGAATTCATTGGAGGCTAGAAGCTTGATGATTTTGTGCATTGATGATTTTCGTGCTGTGTCACCATCTAGCTGCTCTCGTGTTTCGCAGGCGTTCCGTGGTCCTTCTTGAAATCGAGTCGGATTTCGGCCCCAATGTAAAATCCGAAGACTTCTTTCGTGGAAAACTGGGATCAAAGGACTAATACACCTGGAGATGAAGAGAAGAGCGTCTCGACGTTCGTTTATCGTGGCGTAGATGTAGATGTAGATGTAGATGTAGATGTAGATCCTAAACTCGGGGCTCACACCCACCCTGGGGGATCGGCCGAAAATCGGGTAGCTTACCAAAAAAAAAACGAGTGTATATAAATAAATACTGGCGAAAAGAAAATTAACAGAAATATTGTGTTTGTAAATTATTTTTGACAAAACTTTTTGATGAATTAGTTCCTACTGACTGAGCAATAAATTATTGATGTCAAAGGAAATTTTTCAACGGCCTACATGGGTTAATTAAGAACCTTTTGGTATTGAGGTTATTAGGTAAATCTCATAGACAGTACAATGAAATCTTGCAGGGCCGCGCACACTTTCCCGTTCCAAGAACCACCGTGCCACGCGCATCCCTCGTCTTTCTCTTCCTCTCCCGCGCCCTATGTGCACTTATTTTTACATCATCATCAGCACCTTAAAGAGGCGCGTAGTAGTAATTTGCTATTTCATAAAATCATTATGTGTGTGGCCTATTCGGTATACTTGAAAACTGTAGGTGAAGTAAGCGCTTGAAGATAGCTTCATTAAAACGGGTTGTAAGACTGTCGCATTATTTTATCCGCACCGCTATCTTTACATTTTGAGTCATGATAGGCTAAGCCAGTTAGGGCATGGGAGCTTTTCTTTATTAGGCGCAATTCCATACATACCCAAATAAATATTCTCCGCTTTGCGTATACCTCACCCACTAATTTACCTTCCCTAAGGTGTCGAAAAAAAAAGAGCCAATATCGTTTCATAGCTCAGCATTCTCCGTTTTACGAAAAACATTCATATTTTGGCACTACTTTGGTTCAGCTTTTTTTTTTTGTTTTCCAAATATTGCGCCACGAACTCTCAATAGCAATTTATTGATCCATATTGTCACCACGCGGGGCTCTGCTCGACACTCATCGATTCAAGCACGTTTTCGGTTTCGACATTTCGTCAACGGTGATTGGCGATGAGCGCCACTGAAGCCTAACTTATTGGCTTGAAGTTCCAAAACTAAGGAATCGAAGAATATAGCCAAATGTATTACAGCACTAAACAGCAATCAAGTCCACCATTCTCGTCTTGCCCCTTAAATTGAGGATTCATGTAGGTTGGTGCCAAAACATAGACCCGTTTGTTTAAATCTGTGTAATAAACAAGAACATATATTACATGTGTCGCTGCTTAGGGTCCAGCTCAATCCGGCGGGTGGCGTGACCACCCTTACTGCGCATGCCCATCTGCTCCCTCTCTCTCGCTTGTCTTAGGCTTCCCCCTCTCCTCACAATGCTGACGCAGGGAGCACCTGCTAACCTAAGGTCTCGTCCCCTCTCTCTCCTATAGGCACTGATTGATTTATTTGTGGGGTTTAACGCCCCAAAACCACCATATGATTATGAGAGACGCCGCAGTGGAGGGCTCCGGAAATTTCGACCACCTGGGGTTCTTTAACGTGCACCCAAATCTGAGCACACGGGCCTACAACATTTCCGCTTCCATCGGAAATGCAGCCGCCGTAGCGGGGGTTCGATCCCGCGACCTGCGGGTCAGCAGCCGAGTACCTTAGCCACTAGACCACCGCGGTGGGGCCTCCTCTGTAGGCACTCCTACACGCAGCATGTACATCGCCATTGCGCATGCGCTTCCTCCTCTCTTCTGGCCTGCGTTCCCCCTCTCTTGACTCACAACACCGACGAAGGCAGCGTCCGTTACCGAGTTTCTAGAATTGTTTATTTATTTGTTTGTTCACTTTGTTACATACTGCCGGCCGTTCATGAAGGCCTTAGGCAGTTGTGGGGCATAAATAAGTAACACAACACAAGTTGGGAAAAATTGGATAAAAAAGAAGTACATTGAGTAATATATTGTGAAGAAGTGACCTCGAAAACTCTGCAAAAACAACAAGATCAAACAAACTTTGTCGCAGTATGCGCTCACAAAGCCCAAACGAACTACATTACAATAAACCACATAGCATAGAGCCCACACAAGCACTGATGCCGTACTCACATAGCACAGAAAAAAAGTTTCAGCATTCATTCGAACATGGCAAAACAAGGGAATACAGGACGTCACATCACGCTCACCAAGCGCCGCAGTGCCTACGGAGCCATGTCTATTATCGCATGCATTAAAGAATCAACGTTATGCAGTGCTATCACATCAGAAGGTAAGGCGTTCCATTCGACGATTGTCCGTCGAATGGAAAAGTGTTCGTGCTCCACTTCAGCTCGGCCACTTTTTTTGTGTGATAAGACCGAGTTAAACGGCTAATGGCAGGTGCTGCGAATTAAGATGGATGAACCTGTAACATTGTGTTATACAATAAATAAAAAAAGCTTCTGCCTGTCGTGGTAGCGCCTTGTTTCAAGATCCTCTAGTCCTGCTTTCTGTAGGTGGTGCGACGGGAATGTTTTCCAACGATAACTGTTGTATATCAACCTTGCAGATTATCTTTGGACACCCTCCAGTTTCCGTTTATTAGAGGCTGCCCAGGGATTCCAGGCCACCGTAGCATACTCCAATATGGGCTTTACAAACGGACTGTAGGCTAATAATTTTATTTCTGGTGTTGAATGACCCAGCTTGTGCCGAAGGTATCCTAATTGTCTGTAGGTTTTTTTAGCAGTAAACACTATATGTTCATGCCAGCGTAAATCGGAGGCTATGATTACTCCTAAATGCTTATAACTGTGCACAAAACATGTAGGCTGGTTAGTGCTGAAATACGTGAGTTCAAGTGGTTGCGTCTTGCGGGTTATGGTCATTGCTCGTGTTTATTGCTATTAATTGTCTTATGCCATGTACTACACCAGTTCGCAATTGTACTTAATGCTCTATTTAGTAGCACCTGGTCATTAGGACTAGATACTTCTTGGTATATTACGCAGTCGCCTGCGAACAGCTGAATTTGTGCACCTATGTTCCGAACAATATCGTTGATGAATAGCAGAAAAAATAGGGGACCGAGAATGGAGTCCTGAGAAACACAAGATGCCACCGGAGCTCAAGGAAAAGTCGTGCCATGAATGATTACACATTGCCGCCTTTACGACAGGTATGCAGTAATCCAGGCCACACTGCTTAGTATGAGCTTAGAGTCGGA